>VZUI01082988.1:0-45108 GCA_013401135.1 Cettia cetti
CTTATTCTTATTCTTATTCTTATTCTTATTCTTATTCTTATTCTTATTCTTATTCTTATTCTTATTCTTATTCTTATTCTTGGCAATGATTTTTATTAAAGGAGCATTCTGGCACCTGTTGTACCAGACATCTACAATCACCTGACCATGGCACAGTCCCATATGGGGAAAAACCCTGGTGTGTACCAGCCACTTCCCTGACCCTACCCAGCCCAGAAGGCAGCTGGAGCTGCTCTGGCAGGTCCCCAGTATGGCAAGGATCACTATGCCACAGACCACTCACTTTTCAGAATAAGAGTAGCATAGAGATAAAAATAAAAATCCCATCTCTGGGCTTTCAAACAGAAATGAGTGCAGAAGGTCAGGCTGAGGCACATGGATTTAATGCTTCCTAAAACCCATGAAAATTTCACAAAACCTGAATAATCTTAGCCATTTCTTTTAGGAAAGTTGAGTTGTACCCTAAATGTTCATATTTCTTCCCACTGACTGTAAACCTGAACTAGAGCCTACTACAGCTGCACTGCAGATCTCCACTCTTCATTGTGTTAAGCTTGCTGGCTGCAAGAAAGAAGCAGCACCTGAAACATCACAAACAGAATCACAGAATCACTAAACTGTCCAGGTTGGAAGAGATTTTAAAGATTATCCAGTCCAACTGTCAGCTCATCACTACCATAATCCCCCTGAAGCCACATCCCCAAGTGCCACATCCAGACATCTGAAAAATTCCAGAGACAATAATTCTACCACATCCCAGGGCAACTTATTCCAGTGTCCAACCACTCTTCCAGGGAAGTTGTGGGGTTTTTTTTTTGTTTGTTGGGGTTTTTTTGGGTTTTTTTTTTTTTTTTTTTTTTTTTTTTTTTTTTTTTTTTTTTTTTTTTTTGTTGAGTTGCCTGGTGTCCTTCAGCAGTGGAACAAGAAGCTGCTTTTTCTGACACCTTCAGATTTTGTGTTGAGCTGTCCACTAGGATGCTGCCCCCCTCCCCATGGATTACAGAGGGTTAATGGTGGAGACAAAGCTTTTCATTTTTGGGGTCTAAGGTGGAGGTTCTCCTCTCAGGTTTCTGAATACTTAAAAGTCATGAGGTATCAATGCAGAAAAGGGAATCCTACAATGAGCTAAAAAGTGAAATAATTAATGGCTGGTGCATAGATTGAACCCAGACTCTTGCTCCTGCTACATGTCATAGAATCACAGAATGGCTGGGATTGGAAGGGACCTTAAAGATCATTTAGGTCCAAATAGTGCTGTGGCCTTCCCACATCATGCAGCCCCACATGCACCTCAGTACATGCTGTGGTAGTAACCACAGCCCAGTGTGCCTTCAGCTGTAGAGGGGATTGTTTGGGTAAAACATGATTTTTGGTATCCAGTAGTGTAAAAAACCCTTCAAAATTTTGTCTTGCTGGCCTCTGTCTGTAATCTGCCTCCTGCCTGTCCAAAGAAAATCTGTTTTCTTGACTCAGGCTTAAACTACTCATTTCCTGGAACTTGTTTGGAAATTCAGCTACATCTAAAATAAGGTTTCTCATGAGATGAAAATGGGAAAATTCTAGCCCAAATCAATTGGCATTTGCTATATCATACTGCAATTTGTGATAGCAGAATTTGGCCCAGATCAGAAGCACAATAGTCTCAAGGACCACCAAAACAGCCATTTCTCAAGGCAGGTCTTACATTTTGCCTATATTCTTAGACATGCCAGGTGGCTTGCAAATCTGTTTGGCATCAAGACTATATGTGATCCACACCCAGGTCACACGGGTTACAGAAACCCAGGATTGATTGTCTACTGCCCCCAACAGCTGCAGGGAAAAACAACATCTTAATTCACAGCCCCAAGCAGAAACTCGGGGGAGCCCCAGGCTGCACTTCCCAAAAGCTTCCCTTGGTATTGTGTGACCCATGCCTGAGTTTTGGAGGAACCACAGAATCAAATATTCTGAGCTGGAAAAGACCCACCAGCATTATCCAGTCCAAGACCCCACAGAAAATAAAAACTGAGAGCAACTTATATTTGCAAACTTAAACCTCTTTCTATGATTTCCCTTCCACTGCTCAATCTGATATGAGAAGACGAAGGAGTCACTTCTTGCTTCCCACAGAGATGACTCTGTCAGGAAGGATCTTTGTAGCTTGCCATCAAAGGGGGCAGACAGCTGGGGAGCATCCACATCTGGGTGCACTGGTGTTTTTATTGTACATCGCATTCCATATAAATTCCATATGGAGTCAAAATAATTTTGGACTCGGTACCTCCTCCGAGCCAATACCTTAATTAGGAGTGTTTTGTTTTGTTGTTTTCCTAGAGGAGAGCTGCCATCCAAGTGCATTATTATGAGTTTACACATCACTGTGCTCTTAATATCAAAGCTTTCGTTTGGCTGGAGGCTTCCTTCCATGTGGGGGAAGGGTTTCTGGGTGGGTGTTGGAGGTTGCACAATCTCTCAACAGAAAAACTAAGCACAAGTTGGAGTCTGTTGTGATAATGCACAGGAGGAAGTCAGGAGCAAGTCTGTGTGGTACGAGTGAGATAACAGGCAGAGTGTCCTGTACCCCAGCCATGTCAGATTGCAGCCTGATGGCAAATTCCTGTGTGTCTATTAGGGCAAGAAGTGGGAAATCAGACAAAACAGAAACATTTGCTGTCTATTTACAGTTCCAAGATGGCCACTTTGAGGACAGAAAAGTTCTTGGTCAAATTCAAGTAGCCAGATTGTCCAGAGAGGGTGTGCAGCTTTCCTCACTGCAGATATTCCAAACGGTCTGGGCCCAATCCTGTGCCATGGGCTCTGGGATGACCCTGCTTGAGCAGGGATGTTGGACCAGATGACTCACTGTTGTTCCTTTCAATCTGACCCGTCCTGTGATTTTGTGATCTCTTTGGATTAGTTGCTCACCCCTGAGTTGCACTCAGCAGTCTGAACTCTGGCTGTTGTGCCTGCATGAAGTCAAAAGAAGACTTTGCCCAGAAATTATGGCAACCTGAGTAAACAGAACTGATAAAAAATGGAGAATAAATTAATATTTTTGTTTTGATGGTTGGAGATGGTAAAGTTTGACTGTGTAGGTCTGTCTTGGTTACGCAAAACTGAAAAATAAATCCAGCCTGTCCCAGCCTCAGCTTGCTGTGTTATTCTCTTGTCTGGAAAGTGAGGACTCCTACCATGAGAAGATCCTTGGTTTTTAATTAGCTGGTGGGATAGTTTTCAAAGGAGGTAAGAATCCATCAGCAGGGACTTCTATTAACTCAAGATTTTGTTTTTCCACATACAAATGCAATGAAACTTACACCAAATTCCTCCCAATTTATGGTGTAACATTATTTATGCTAAATGGAGATGTATTAAATATTGTTTTTGAATGAAGCAGTCCTAACCATCAAAGTTATGAGCAGTAGAGGAAACCTTTTCCTTTTCTCTTGCTCTCTCGTCACTGGGACAGGAATCCTGTATCTATGCACATCTTTGCCTTTGTTCTACAGAGCAGAAAAGGGATGCAAGGAAGTCTTGCAAAACAGGCAAACATCCTCCACCAAAAAGGCAGTGTCGAGCTATTGGTTGCGTTCTTGTTTAAATGTGCCATGCATGCGCTCTGCACCACACATTTCCTTACCACCCTGATCACAAGAATGGAAAATCTGACAAGTAATTTTCTGTGGGGACATAAAAATGCAGGATGGAAACCTCTAAGTTGCATGGTCTTTAAGGAGCAGTCATCCATTGAACTAAAGCTATATGCAATATTACAGTATCTTGCTGATAGATGACATAAACTAAATTTGTTACTTAGAGAGGCATGCTGATTGGCTTCATGCTGGGCATGCATGGGGAAAGACATCTAGGCTCTCTTTTATCCAGATGGAATTCCTAAGTCAATCAAATAAACATCATAATAATAAGGTTAATCTGGTCTTTACTCATTCAATAGAGAAAAGCAGAGATGTGGATCTAATTACGTAAATATTGTAAAATCAGTTTGCATTTATCTCTTTCCACATGTCCTTGGTACAGCCCTGGTTCAGCATGCTTAACACAGCCCTTTTTGGTCTGAATGATTTAATTCTGGCTAAAGCCATTCAAGATTTGTTTGAACAGGAAAATCTTGTTTTCTTTGGAGCATTTTGAAGTAGGCATAATTACAGTGTTGCAAATGCAATGCTCTGCTTTAAGGAGCTGTCAGCATTTTCATATTAAACCACTATTTTCAGGGGTTAACAGAATTGCCAGAAAAAGAGAAAAGCTTTAAAAAGAGTAGAAAGGAAGGGTCCATTATGGGATGAAACTTAGTGTTTAGGTTTTTAATCCAGGAGGGTGGTTTCAAAATCAAATTGTGCAAAATTAATTTATACTGTATGCTTGCAAAACTGCTCGTGTCACTTTTTTCGTACTTTTTTTTTAAATCAGCCCACAATAAAGCCCACTTATTTTGCTTGTTTCTACTGTACAGTGCTCTTTAAAGTTAATGTCATTTCCATACAATACCCCCAATGTAATATGCCTTAGGGGCAGCATAGATTGAATAAGTGACTTGGAGCCAGGGACTCCCAAGTTTATAATTTAGCCGCTGACTCACTGTGTGGCCTCAGGCAAACCACGTAACTCCTATGTCCTCATCTATGGTATGGTCTCAATTTTCCATTGTGTTGCACAACATGTAAGGAGTTCTGCTCATGTTCAATAGGAGCTTAACCCAATGGTGAGTAGGTTACTGGAGCACTGTCAAGGATATGAGACTTAACACAACTCCCACTCAGCAGGTTTTTTCTATTCAGATAATCTGAAGGAGACCAGTCTTCAGTGAGCTGGTCCAGGTGGGCGCTTGGTGGGTGCATCTCCACCTCTGATTTCTGTGTTGTGGAGAAAAGTCTGTCTTGGTGCTGGCACTGAAAAAATTTATGTTTCTCAAAACCCAGTAGAGGAACCGGGATGTTGTTTTGAAATGTGTAGGCTTGTTTTGTTCTGGACCTGCAGGATATTCAGCTCATATTATCCCTTTCTGTACCTCTTCAGCTTTCCTCAGCTCTTCATGTTTCTACACTGTCCCTTCATGACTGAGTTTTCCTCTATCATAAAGCCATTTGCTTTTGCATACAGTAGAATTAAACTTCTGTTACATATTATTTGAGTCACATGGGAAAGAAAACACAGACAGCTTGTATAGACAGTGGATGACGGAACAGTGAGATTTTTTTCCTGAAAAATAACACCCCCTAGGAAGTAGGTCCTTCAGCATTTAGCCAAGCTTGAGAAGGGCCGTTTTTCAGCAAGTACTGCCCTGGTGTGGACCTTTGTGAACGATCCTGCATTTGTGGGGTCAGGAGAGTAGAAATATAAATTTAGAAGAGAGTATTTTAGTCATCACTTCCATTCCTCCATATCACAGGCAAATGTACACTGGTGGTAAGTTCAAATGTGTCTGCAGAAAGTTTGCAGCCCAGGCCACAACACATCCTTTCTCCTAGCCCCCTACAGCCATCCAGAGACCTGTAATTAAAGATCAAGGGAGGAGTTGAAACATGTCACAGAGGGAAAACAAGAAAGACTCAACGGTCTGCCAGTGGCCTGGGTCAAGGACAGCACAGAAGTGGTGAGACTGGGCAGATCTAGAGAGATGTGATTCTCAGATGGCCTTCCCTGCTTTGAAGACATCCTTGTTCAGCCAGATGATCATTAAGAACATCCTGGCTTTAAAAATTGTCACCCCTCTTCTTTATCCCCTGCCTACACAAGCTGCCAATAGCTGATCACTTTCTGACCTCATGCAAAACTTTCTATTGTGCAGCATCTCACCGCACAAGTCCAGCAGGTTGACCACATATTTTGGAAGAATGATGTCTTTCCTTTTTTATTTTTTTTTTTTATTTTTTTATTTTTCCACTTTGTAGATTCATGTGGTGCCTTTGTGGTCTTGTCCTGGAAGACAGCTTACCTCAAGGGGAGGAGTTTTTGTTGGTTTTCAGTTCTAATAGTTAAAGACCCTCCAATGTCCTTGCACTGTTTTCTGTATTGCTCATGTATCAGTGCTCACACAATCCCAGTTTCCTGTCTGTGGAATGGGAATGATTGTGTATATCTTATAATACATGTGGAATTATGAAACACAGCAAATCCCACTGTGATCCAGTATTCTCTGCCAGTTAGCAAAACAGTTTTATGTCTCTGTGCAGACATGTCCCTACAAAGATCTAGATTCGTGTCCTGCCTTTAAACATTCATTTCATCTCGGATTTGGATCCCAAGGTGAACTGCTGGAAACTTCCAGTACAATGAGATACTAGTAGAAAAACCTTTTATTGTGAGTGCAGGAAGTATTTTGTGTTATTTTGGGGTTTTGGGCAGTTTCAACACTCAGCTGTATTGACAGTTTTTCTCCATTCACCTTGTGAAGTTGTTTTCTTGCTGGCTGGCTTTCCTTGTTAATCTCCATTGCTTCACAACAGATATGCAGATCCCAACATGTATGTGTAACTCCAGCTAAAGCAGATCCATGTCAGGCTGCCTTGACCTACAATAGTTCTTATTTGTTTAGATCTGACCTGAACAATTTTCAGATCATGTTGACCCAAGAGTTAAATGCCTTGCTTCAGCTTTTCTGAGGGAAAATGGAAACAATTCAGGAAAATCAAGCTTTTCCTGGGGGCAACTTTGTCTTTGTAAAAAACAAACTTGATATTAAAAAAAGAAACAAAAAAAAAATGGAAATTTTCCAGTGGCTCTACTTGCTACACTACTGTATCTAAAAGGATATGATTTCAATCCACAGAAACAGCAGTGTTTGAATTCATCATTACATTAAAAAAGAGGTTTGTCTTCCACCACCAAGTCACTATTAGCCAGCTACCAGCTAGTCTAGCATGGTGTGAGACAAACCTTGTAAAACTGAAAAGTTTTACAAAAATCAGAATGGGTAATGACCCTAAAAATTAATACTTACTTACAAGGCACTGTACAGCTGAGAGACTGGTAGAAACAAAACCCTCGGATTTTTCTGTTGGAAGATACATAAAATTGACACTGTGTGATTTTACAGTGGTTTGTAGGATTTACAGGACACTGCAAGTAGCACTTGCTAAAACTACAGCTCAAGATGTCTGGAAAGAAAAATATCTGCAGGAATGGGGAAGAGCAGTGTCAGCTGTTTAGGAATGGCTCTCTGGGATGCCTTGGTGGGGTGAATAAGTAGTGATGTGGTTTGGTTGTCAAATGCAGCAGTAGAGGCAGAAGGCTGGAGTGGTTTGTAACTTAATTCATCTTTGGAGGAGAAAGTCTTTGCTTTCGTACTTGAAACATGGATGTATTAAGAAGGGCTGAACGTCTACAAATCTCAGTAACTGACTTTCTGAAGTGTCAGCTGATCTGAACCTCACAGAAGTGACTGTAACATTTGTGTACTGCTGAGTGGCTTTCACTGATGTCTGCCATGTCAGTACAGCTGAGCCGACTTTTCAAACCTGGTATTTTTAATCTATTCTTTTTGCTAAAGGCTTTCCCAAAGAGATTCCTGAACCCTTCCCTTACACCATTCTTGCACACAATTAAATTCAATCTTCTTCTCTCCTGGAGACATGGGGAGTCATGGTGTTCCTTGGGAAGCAGTTGGCAGATGATGCTGGTACTGGACAAATGATATTCCACCAGCAGTGCACTTCGTCATTCTGCCCTTTGTTATGTCCAAATCCCACCAACTTGGCAACATGAAGGACCAGAAGAGCTGCTGGATGAGAGCTCTTCTCATCGCCACATGGGTGTTTCCAAACCACCTGGCCCACTAGGAAAAAGATGACTTTCTCTTTAATAACAGATGGTGGTAGTGAGACATGAAAATTAGGACATATTTTCATTTGATATTGGAATATCATGAGCATCAGTTATTTTGGGAAGGAGTCCAAAAAATACTTGGAGAGAGTCTAAAACTGCAGATGAATCCGCAGGTTTATTTTATTGGGTGATTTCAGTTCTGCCAAATATTTGTAGTGTAAAGAAATCATAAAAATTGCTGGTGGTCCTCGCCTGGCGGGTACTTCTCACATATTCGAGACAGTTGTATGACCTGTGACAAGAATGTTTGATCTATTAGCTTAAAAACAAATTAGAGTCTTCAAGAGAAATAAATGAACTATAGATGGTAGAAATACATTTCTCTTATCTTAGAGAGACCAGGAATTTTTGCCCCCAGGCTTTATTTGCATTTAATTATCACAGTTTGGATTTCCTTTACTGCATGCATGGAGGTTTAGTCTGTCTCCTTCCGTCCTCTGTTCTGAAATAACGTTAGTACCTGTTAATGATTATCATTGTCAATTATATATTCTGGTTACATGCACATTATAAGAAATATTGGTTTGTTTTAATAAATCTTCAAAAGGCAGCCTAAACCTGTGCCTTATCTCCTTTCTGCTTTGTAATTTATTTATTTTTATGGTTATGATGTATGAAAGAATCTGCATACTCCCAGGGACTGTGAATGGGTATCTGCTCAGCACTTGGATACTGAGATGACAGGCAGAAAAGGTTTTATTTAACATAACTTTCCAAATGAAGCAATGGGGTCATGCATCTCAAAGATAAAGAAAGAAGTGAGGAATACAGGTCTAGAAATCCAAAAACTCTGTTATATGCATAAATGAGAGAGAACTGGTGAATCCATAGGTGGTTTAATTTGACACATACTAAACTGCAGAACAGCTTGTGCTTACATTGTAATAATTATTCCTTTTCTAACTTAGATTATTTTTTGCTAGGATAATAATTTCACTGTAGTTCTGACCTGGCAAAGGACTGATTGACTCACTCCCTATTGGTCTGTAGGCATAAGGATAGTTCCATATAAAAAGATTTTTGCTGTATTTTAAGGAGAATTTTGTTTTGACTTGTGCAAACTTGATATTTATGCCATTTGCCCATGCAGATTATTTTCATTCGCAGGACCAGCACTAAAATGTGCACTCCAAGAGGAACACTTTAACCAAGCATTCTTTATGTGGTCTTCAATTAATAAACAGGAATACGCCTTTCTAAACCTGTGGGTAACGATTTTTCTGCTTGCTGCTACTGTATGTCACCTAAATGAATGGGGCGTTTTTATACTGTCCTTTCATCTGGGATATCAAAGCTCTTTATAAATATGGACCAGTGGCAACCACTGAGCTGTGGCTGCCTTGGAGGTGGCATGCGGTTGACATTTTGGCTGGCAAAGCACATTTGAACACCAGAAACTCTTGGTTTCCTCAGAAAGGATTAGAGGTGTGGGGGGGTTGAGATTATCTGAGTTAACCTCTAACACATACCTGCCCCAAAATGGGAAAGCAACACCACTGCCCACCTTCCAGAGATGTAAAATACAGTCTTGGCTAGGAGCATGACCAAAGCAGCATCTATCACTGGATCACTCATTTTATTTCAGCCCAAGACCATGACTGTGAAAAATTATTACTATATGGGAAGCTGGTAAATTGCCACAAGAAAATGAGCTTGGTGGTCCCAGGCTAGTTTCACATGGACAGGTGTCTGCGCCACAAAACCACAGTCACAACTGCTGCCAGCTGCTGGTGGGTTTCAGAAGGAAGGCACAGTGTTGGCTGGGCAGTGGTAACACAAATGGTGGTTCTAGAGGTGGCATCTCAGGGCCAGAGAGATGAGGCTGTTTGTGTTTCTTTAGGTGTTTACTGACCCCTCCCATTTCCTGAGCTGTCAGTGATCTTGTATGGTGCTATCATTGCTGTGGCAGGTGCTTTCTCTTACCTTCACACAGAGGCCCAGACCCAGCCATGCTTCCACCCTGTTAAAAGGATGCAACAAAAAATTTCAACAGGGCTTGTGTGTTGAAGGTGTCAAGTTCAGACCACACAAGTAGGCTTTTACATCTTTGGTACAGCTTGGAAAATCCTCCATAGGACTGGAAGGGCCTTCTGGGTCATTAATCCCAACCTCCCGCTGCTGCAGGCTTTAACTTTGCATAATCCTGTAGAAAAGATGACTAATCTTCAACAACTTGGACAATGACAGGAAACCTCAAAAGAGCTCTCGATAAAAAAGGTGTCAAATCTGTTTTGTACCCCTCTAACACCTTTCATCCAACACTTGTAATGAGTTTTGCAAACATGCAGTTAAGAATTGCCATACCAGTAGGAGAGAAGAATTATCAATTATCCTTACTGTATTTGAGAGGAAGAATTTGAAAGACAGCAAAATTATGAAACAAATCCCTATTCTCATTAAGACAAAGCTCTTAGTGGTTTGAGGCTGTTGGCTTCAATGGAGATAGCCAAGACCATCCAAGCAAATCAAATAGACAGCCAGGAATTAAAATCAGTGTTCCTGACTGTCTTTTTATCTGCCTTTTAAGCAGTGAAGTGTTCAATAGCTCAAGATTTTCCACCTGTCAGCCTCACTATTTCTTCCAGAAGAAGTGGATACTACATCCTATTTCTTCTGTGAAATAACACGAACATCATCCCATCCCTGAAGCACTCAAGGTCGGGTTGGACAGTGCTATGAGCAACCTCACCTAGTGAGAATATCCCTGCTCATTGCAGAGGGATTGGACCAGATGACCTTTAAAAGGCCCATTTCGACTCAAATTATTCTATAATTCTTTGATGTACCATAGTTAAGTGTACCCCAAGTGGGCAGAAGTTTCTCTTATAACAAAGAATAGTGTCAGCAGTAGATTTTAGAAATTTTTTTTAATCTGTAGAAAATACAAGTGGATCAACACAGAGAAAAGACCTTTCTGCATTTCCACATCATCAGAAAGATCTAACTGAGTTTATCTTCAAATTCATGAAAATACACATTCTTTCTTCAGGGAGAATGAATCCTGGGAAATGCTCTGTATTCTGTGTGTCATGGAAATGTTTTGCCTTCATCTTGAAGCCAAATGCTACCCTCAGTCTCATTGACTCTTGGTTGAATTTGATCTTTCTGATTTTCTAGCACATTTTTTGAACTTGTAAATGTAGTTGATGGCTAAGTATGGTCCTGGAACTATTTATCAATCAGTAGATGATGGTAGAACTGTCAGGAATATTAACAGCATTAGTAAGTGGAGAAACTAGACCCCACAAACTTGAAGCACCACTGTTCCAGGTTATTGGTGCTAAGATAAATGTTTGGGTTCATCTCTGATCAACATATCTTTTAGGATTTTCTTAAAATTTGTTGCTTTACCTGGTGATCCCACTCATACTGTACAATGGATAAAAAATTATCTTTTCATAGTAAGCATTTAAGTTGGCTTGCAAGTTCTTTAAATGAATCTTATTTAACAGTGAAAGAGGGAATGCATGCTCCTCTTATCTCCTGTGCAGATTCTATATTGGCAAAAGTCAGTCAAACTATGCTTGTAAATTTGTCCATAAAACAGTTGGAGTTGAGGGTTCAAAGGAGGAGGCAAAATTCAGGA
The DNA here is from genome assembly GCA_013401135.1 of Cettia cetti. Classification (NCBI taxonomy): domain Eukaryota; kingdom Metazoa; phylum Chordata; class Aves; order Passeriformes; family Sylviidae; genus Cettia; species Cettia cetti. Next base: position 11,414 of record VZUI01082988.1, read on the forward strand.
TAAAGAAGTGTGAGGGCCAAATGCTGATGCAACTGCTGGCACTGAGAAGCATCAAACCCAAAGATTTTCTAGACCTGGAGTAAGAAGCTTGGAAGTTTGAACCAGGACATTTCAAAATACAATTCAAAACTCACTTTTAACTCCCCTGCTCAGGGAATACTCCAGCAACATGGAAAAGGGAGCTGTTAATACATGATATGTTCAACAGGACTGGCAGATCTTGCCTCAAAATTCTTGGTTTCACTAGGTCTGTCCTGGTGCAGTCATGTATTTTTAAATCACTTTAAGCAGTTTCCTCTTTGAGATTTTTGTTTGCTGTTTGGTTGTTTGGGGTTTTTTTCTGTGACGCATTAACTTTTCTTCTCTGATCAGAGACATTCTAGTCAGAGATAGACATGAACCTTCGATTAATTTTTATTAAGGACAAGTTAGGGATGCTTTAATTTGGGTCATGTGCTCATTTCAGATGTCCTAAAAACTCCATCTGTATTCTGGAAAGCTCAATTTCCAGCAGCTGTTTTACAGGGGTAGCTCCCAAAATTCCATGTCTCCCAGATACGTTTTTAAACTATTTACTGATTTTGGACCTTGGAGAGACAAGATTAGTACCAAATTTGAGGTATTCACTCCATTAAATTGTGATTGCCCTGAAGATTGCAGCACTTGGATTTTTTTTATAAATGACAGAATTCAGGGTAGTGACAATGTTGGTGGACATATCCCAGCTGAATCACAGCACCACTCCACATTTGGATGCTGATTCTAGCCCCATCTCAAATTATAATGTCACAAGAACTGGTCAAGTGCAGTACCTCTTTCTGATGTTGTACAGAGTGTGTTGGACTGTGTCAGCAGTCCAAGCCTCTGCTGCTGTTGCAATGTGAGCATTAGCTGTAGTGTGAGCTATGCAGGAATGATTTGGGGCTCTTCTGTTCATTTCCTATGGCATAACCACATTCCCAAGGCCCAGAGAGACTAAGCAGAGAGGCTGTCTTAAAATGGGCTTTTTTCTCTGTGATGATTCACCTAAGCCTATGGAACAGATATATAGATGGACACACATTGGTTTGTGTTCATTTGTTTAGGATTTTTTTCCTTGCAAGACTTAATGCTTTCCCTTGTAAGTCAGGACCCTGCGTGAGTTTGTTTCCCTGTTGAGTCATTTATGAATTTCAGCAACTGCACCTTGGCTCCTCCACATCCCCCCCTTCAGCAGCCTGTCTCTCCTCACGTTGCTGGTGGCATCCAGGCTCCTTCTGACCTTGGTGTCCTCATAGTCCTGGTGTAGCTCAGACTACCCAGCTGGCTGTTCTCACAGCTCACAGCCTGTGTTAAAGACAAAATGCTGTCTTTTTATAGCTCAGTTTCTTTCCACAAAGTTAATCAAGCAGCCTTCCTTTTACAAGGCAGCAGACCCTTTGGCATTTCTTCCTTTTGGTGTGCTGAAGATTCCCAATGCTGCCAGGCTTCCCCCAGGACAGAGAGAAGCTTCTTGGCCTGAAGAAGAGCTGTCCCCTAACAAGGTACATGTATTGTGTCCTTGGAAAACTTCCTCTTCACATTTAAACATGTTGTTGGGGATATCTGCATATTTCTATTAGAGATGAGTCCAAGCCATGAGGCTGGATCTAAACTTAGTCAAACGCTGAGGTTTTTAGTACAGTAGGGAGTACAAACTCGATGTGTGCTTTTTGGCTGGAGCTGCTCTCCTGTCTGCACAGCCTAACACAAAAAGCATCGCTGGGCTGTTGGGGAAGCTGCTGACACAACTGAGAAACTGAGTGGTACAGGCTTGTCATCAAAATCAACAGACCTGAAGGCAAATGGGAACCTGGTGGTGTGAGTAATCATGACCCCTTGCCCAGCCACTTGGAGCAAACTTTCTCTTCTCAATAATCACCGGGTTTTACGAAAGAAGAAAACGTATTGCAGATGAGGCACAGAGCAAAATATCCCTGCATTCCTCTTACTGGGGAAAAAGAAAAAATCTCCTTCTTTGGGCTTAGTTTGTGCACGCCTTTGCTGCGTAGTGAGCTGCAAACGGTGGCCTCTCAGTTCATTAATTGACAAACACCATCCCCTAAACATTTCCAGGCACAGTCATTTTCTTTTCTCAGGTTTACTCAGTGGTTCTTACTGAGGTTTACATTTTTCCACGCATGTGCTGAGAATAAACTTGCCTCTACAATCTCATCTCTTGTGCTCTGAGAAATTTTAATAATGTAATTCATAAGCAGCTTCGTTTTCTGGGTCTTTCTCTTTTTGCAGCTCTCCTGGCTTTGGCTGTTTACTACTCCCTTTACAGCAAACTGCCCCATTTCCCAAATACCGCAGGACTTTCTGAACTGCAGCATTTCATTCCATTTGTCTCTCTTTTTAAGAGGCTGATCTGTCTTAAAGAATTTTTTCTCATTTAAAAATAATTTTGCTGTGGTTTTACAGTCAGCATGGTTCCCCCAAAAGAAACAAAAAATCCCTGCGGGCCTATTTCTTCTCCTTCTCCCATGATTACACTGGTGTAAATTACACTGGTGCCAATGGAATTATTCCTGTTTTACACCAGTATAAAAGAGACCAAGTTCTGAAAGATGGGACATATTCAACATCTTCACAAGATTGTATCAGGAACTGGGCAGAAGGGTATCTCCATCTATCAAAAGGGATCTCAAACTGCTCTTTCATCTTCAATGTCTCAAATAGAGGAATATAATCATCCACCAGCGGGACACAACAATCTCCAGGGTGAAATCTAGCAATACATTTAACATGGAGAAAAGGCAAAGGCAGCACAACACAGCCCCTTAGGAACGGGCCCAAGGAATACAGTGTCCAGCTCAAATTAGTGTTTCTATTTGCCTCGTGGAAATGCTTGGGAAGCCCAGCCAAGTTCAAGGCTCCAGCCTACTAGAGCGGCTGCAGTGAGGGCAGTCTCTGTTCCCCAGTGCTTGCAGTCCCAGTGACAAACAGCAATCAGACCGCGGGCCAGCAAGAAGTGGAGCCAGGCAGAACTAAAATATCCCTGCTGGAGTGCGGTCCCATGAGGACAGTGTTATGTCTTACCAGAAACAAAGAGAAGAGCACATTTCCAGTCTCAAAGACTTCTCTGTCCCATTAAGGAAAGCTTCAGACTACAATTAGAAAAAAAACAAGAAAAAGAGACATAGCCACTGCATGCCAGTTTGCATCCAAATGTAGCCTAGAAAAAGCAGATGTGCTCCCAGGAGAAGGTTGCTAGCACCCTCTCAGACTGGTGGCTCCAACCACCTCACTTAGGGGGGTGGGAATGTGACCCTCAAGAGAGACCATCCCCAAACCCAGCGCCACTGAGTAAATATTGACTCAGAGCGAGGAGCGGCGGAATCACTTCTTCCTATCCTAACAAGGTGTTTCCCTCTGCCCTGTTTCCCTCAGTGAGTGAACAAGCCCACCCTGCACAGCCCAAAATATCAGATAGGAGTTTGCGCTCATATTGATCAAAGGATATGGACTCAGACGGAGAGACAGAGCACCTCTGTTTGGGCAGAACTGACGCGTTTGTTTGCTCTCAGAGTGGGCAGACGCCTCCTCCATTTAGTCATTCAAGAGGGAACATGTGGGAAGGATGGATAGGTGGAGGATGAGGAACTTAGAACCTCCTAGTGCAGTTCTTCTGTTCTTATCACACACAACACTCCTCAAATTCTCTAACTGCTGCTCCACAGCTGCTGATGGTGTGGCTTCATACACCAGTTAATGATACAGCAAGGGCCTCTGTTCATGAAATCTCTGCCCCAAGATGCACTGAAGTAACAGTGAATTTGTAGAAAGGGGTAGGAATAATTCCAGCTGTCTCAGTTGTCCAGCTGTTTCCAGCTCAGGTTTCACCCTGGGTTGGATGATTCGGATCATAACACTAAATCTCTTCAGTTCAGAATCTAAGGGTATTAAAGTAAAGTCCAGGAAAGACCTGGGACCTGAATGATGGTGACCACTGACTGGAGCTGTGAGTGGGTGTCATGAACTTTTGGGTGGCTCCTAGCTGGTGTAATCCAACTGGACACAAGGGAAGGGTGAGTTCATTGTTGCAAGCACAGGTCTGGATTTCATTTCATGTCTGCTACAGATTTCCTAACTGGGTCACCATGAAAGCCTGGAACACAGGCATGATGTGTTCCTCCTCCACTGACATGTTACGGAGCTCAGGATTTGATGGTTTAAAAACTGGTTGAAGATCTCCCAGAAAAAGGATGCTTAAGAAAAAGCATATGCTATGGATCTCTTTATATATGCTAAGTTACCAAAAGTGTTGTATTTATGTGTTTCAAAACTGGGCACTGGGTTACATTTTCATTCCCCAGTACAAAGGCAAAAACATTCCAAACAAAGCAATGTTGTTTCAACAAAGCAAGGGTTGAAATCTCTCCAGGGCTTCATTCTGTCTCATTTAGATCGGGCATAAGATCTTAAAGCAGAGTTTAGTGGTCGGCCGATCATGCTCCTCTGGGAAATGACAGAGTAGTAATTCAAAAGGGGTAGTGAAGTACAGCATTGTCTTGGTCTGCAGGACTGTTCTTCAATAAAACCAGCTTCTCACCCGGCTTACAGGAGAACATTTTGTTCCAAAGGAGCTGTGGGTCTTCAATAAAAAAAAGAATTCACCTCCGGCTAGACTTGGGTGTAAAATGAAAATGTTATTGGAGACAAAATGTCTTTGTGAAGACAGCATTTCCATGATGCCTGCCACAACTGCCTGGGCATATCGAGCAGTTGAAGTGAAAGAGGATAAAAGGTACATCTCCAAGGCATTGACTCCATGGGCATTTAAAACTTCTTTCAGCCTTGGGAAGTGGTTTCAGTCCAGGCTGGGAGCTCTGAGGAGGGGATAAGCAGCCTGGGTCCTGTCTGGCCACAGGCTGGCACTCACCCTTCTTGTAGTAAGGACTCACATTTGATCACGAGTGAGTTGAATCTTTCAGGGCTTTCCTGAAAGCCTTTCCTTGGAGTAAACAAGTTCTCCCACATCTGGCACAAGAGATTGGGAAGGCATCCCAGAATATCTAAACACAAAAAAACCTATGAGATATTCCTCCTCCAGTCTGAAACTCCTGGTACAGTCAGGAAAGTTCACAGACAGCAAAGGAGTCGTAGGGTCGTTCAGGGAAATAATTCATGTCCAGACTGGCATAGCTCAGGTTTTCAGATATGGCTGTCTCCCACCCAGATTAACTCTGCAGAAAAGATATGGTCTCTGTGGTTCCTTGGTGTATGAAGATGACAAAAATCACCTCAGGCTGTGCAGTTTCAGGGGATTTTTGTTACAAGATTATTTTCCTAAAAATGGCACCATGCCTCTGGGGATAAAACATACTGGGAAATATATGAAAATTTAATCAATCACCTGAGTTAGTTCTGACTTTTCTTGCATACTAATGGCAAGATCATTCCTTTGTCATCCTCAAATGACTGAGGGGCTCTTTATTGTACAGTCAAGGTGTCCACTTTTAGCTTGACAAGCAGGTTTTGACCTTCAGACTCTTAAGGCAGAACAGCCAAGCTCATGTTGCAGAGACAGTCTTTTGTGGTGTGTCTAATCATGGCCTTCTACTCAGTCTTTATTACACCTAAAAGTGGCTCACTGAGGAGAACCAACAACTTTGGTTCTGCTCTAGATGGGGCAGGGGACTTTCTGCCCTCTCTTTCACTGTCTCTTCCATTTAAGTAATGAGTTTACACAGCTTGAAAGATACAAGATAAGGTACAAGTTAAGGACTGCTAGACAACTGCTCTGCTGTGTAGACTCTAAGGCTTAGTAGAAACCTTGTGCTGGGCATTCTGGTGGTAAATATCCAGGAAAATAAGGAGTTCTTATGTTTCAGTGGGAAGCACAGCTGTGGCAAGCCTTTGAGAGAGACAAACCATACAAAAGCACAGCATGGAGGACATTCAAGGTTACCCAGTCTGGATGTAGATTGGTTCATGAATCAGACCAAGAAAAGCCATATGGTGTCTGCAAAAGAGGCCTGTCCACTGCTGGCTGGACATTGTCCTTGCTGGACTCCCTGTAGCAACCTGAAATCTCATTGACTCATGTGAACCAAATTTCCAGACTTGACTCACTGGCTACTAAAACCATAAGATTGCATGGTGTGTCTCATATTTTTTCCTGGGGAAAAAGCCAGCAGGAAAATATAACTATCTTTGGTTAATTAACATCTGAATCTGCTTTGAAGCCTTCAGAGAATATATGTAAAGAAATTAAACTAATCTCAAACCAGCAAAGAAAAATAAACCTAAAATATCTGGACCATCAAGATTTGTTTCTATAAACGTTCCTGGTTGTCTCATCCTGAGGTGCTGGAGCATGTCCAGAGTAGGGAACGGAGCTGGGGAAGGGTCTGGAGCACAAGTCTGATGAGGAGCAGCCAAGGGAGCTGGGGGGACTCAGCCTCAGAGAAATGGAGTCTCCAGGGGATCTTCTCATTCCCTACAACCATCTGAAATAAGTCATAGCCAAACGAGGGTTTGCCTCCTTTTCCAGGTAACAAGGAATAAGATGAGACAAAATGGCCTCAAGTTGTGTCAGGGGAGGTTTAGATTGGATAGTAAGGAAAATTTCTTCACTGAAAGGGTTGTCCAGCATTGGAACATTGCCCAGGGAAGCAGTGGAATCATCATCCCTGGAAGTGTTCAAAAAATGTTTAGATGTGGAACTTGGGAACATGGTTCAGTGATGGACTCGGCACTCTTAGGTTGGTGATTGGACTTGATGATCTTGGAGGTTTATTCTAATCTTAATCATTCTATTATCCTTTGGTTTAAAGGAAAAAGATACACATCCTGTCTACTCTCTTTTGTATCTCTTAGGACCTGCTAAATGTTATGGGATCATGGATTTATTCTAGGGCCATGTGTGGCAGGAAGTGCAATTGAGAAAGGTACAAAGAATAGGCACACAGGTGGTTTTAGAGAAAATATTCCTGGCTAATCAATATCTAAAATTCCCTGCATAAATGGAAAAAAATTTCCTCACATAATACAAAACTAAACTGAGAAACTCATTGCTGTAGGAGTTAATTGCCAAAACCTTGCCAAAGGATGAGAACAAACAAACAAAAAAAGGAAGAAAAAGGAAAAAAAAAAACAGGAAAAAGAAAAATAATTTTAAAATTATGTGATGTTTACAATGCCAGTAAGACCATAATAGGGGCATTTAGAAAGACAATAGTACTTATTAGGAAAAGAAAACAAGACTCTCAAAAAAATTACACGTGTTGGAAAAGCTGTCTGTTTCAAAACAGGGAAAACTCTTCAGTGTAGCTAATGGCCAGATCCAGAGAGGTAATTACAGACAAGCTCTTTCAGCTGCAATCCATGCAGTTGCAGTTCATTTTGAACCTGATCTTAAATCAGGTTTGTTGGCCTCTCCATCAAAGGTGATTGTTGATAGTGTAAACATCTCTCCTGGGCCAAAAACCTGATTTATTAATGGAAAACCAGGAAAATTTCCTATAATGGACTAAGGTATACCTGTTATTGACGATCTTTTGATACTTCCTTCGAGGCAGCATTTACTGACCATTGACAGAGGCAAAATACAAGGCAGTCTGAACAAAATGGTCTGAACAATTATACTACTTTCTTCTTCTTCCTGTTTCTTTTGGCTCTCCAGAAGTAGTTGTCAGACTTATTTTGGTTTCACAGGACCTAAAAAGTCTCCCAAGACACTTTGCCATCCTCACTAAGTTGCTGGGAAGGGAGCATATGTGGGTGGAGGAGATGTTCTTGTGTGGCCATGGGGAGGGCTGGGTTGGCAGTCTCCTTACGCACAACAGATTTTTCTGCTGTGCCTTTTTTTCTGTGCTGCAAAGGGGAGGGAAAGAATCCTTCCCTGATTTAAGAAGTTGTGTTAATAGAAGTGTAGGGCAAAGGAGCTATCAGAGGGCTGCATTGGCAATGCTGGTTGATGGGAAAGATGAGAGTGGCCTATGCTCCTGGCTCCATGATGGACTTCTGTCAAGGCATTTCATTTTTCATGTGCTTCAGTCTGGTCCCAAAAAGTGCAGCCAGTGTGGGACTTGTCTGTGCAGTGCTTTGAGCACAGCAGGACAAATGTGTTAGGCAACGAGCACTGTCATGAGGAATTGCCTGCTGCTCAACAATATTACCTCTCCAACGTGCCTACCTCCTCTTTTCCCACTCCCTCCCCACACTGAGATGTCAGGGCATCCTCCGGGAATCTTCTGTTTTTGGAAATAACAGGAGCTGCAGAGCACTTCAAAAAGTCTGGCTCTGTCCCTTAGGTGTCAAAGAAGGACCTCAGGTTCCTGGAAAATCTGGTCCCAAAAGAGTGCAAAAACACACATTTTGTCAGGAAGTGAATAAAATCTCACTGAAATTAAGCCAGGGACAAAGATGAAAAAGCAGATGGCCCATGACAAACTGTGAGAACGAATTTGTTCGCATGACATGGGAATAAGTATGTACTCATAACAGACTATTACTCAAGAAATTTTGAAAGAGCACAACTCCACGGGAGTCATAATGGGATTAGTCACATAAAGCTCAGTCCAGCTAAGCCTGGTGTACTGTACCTGAAAGAAGAGAAACAGAGCCCAAAACACAATTGATTAAAAAAAAAGAAAAAGAAAAAAAAGAAAAAAAAAAAGAAAAAAACAAATTCCAAAGACATGCACAAGTTTATGAAGTCAGAAAAGCTTTTAAGTAAACTAAAATCTGTAGAGTAGGTTGTGGATTGTTATTAGGCTGCTTAAAAAGCAAGAGGCCAGAGGAAGGAGCCTTGCTGAAATGACTCAACCAGTTTGACAGCATAGAGACAGAGTTGGGGTGTTTTTGGTGAAATGCCATGGACCCTGGAAGAGACTTTGCCACGTGCTCCATTACTGCATTGTTCCCACAACCTACAATTATTTGCAATTATTTGCAAAATCCCTTTAAAAATAAGCCATAAACCAGAGAAACAGGGTTGATTTGGAATGCTCTGACTTATTTTATTTTTTCAAATCAATATTTTGCTCAATATTCCTGACTTGAACAGACGTTTAATTACATAAAGACTCTTCTGTCATTAAAGGGAGCAGCATCTTGATATATAAAATATTTTGGGATTTTTCTACCTATGAAGAGAGGAGTGGGTTTCTAGGACACATAAGTGTTTGCTTTATCTAAAAAATAATCAACAATTAGCTTGCCTAATACTTTTTATGAATTTTCTATGCATTTCTAAGCTGCTCATCCAAAATCGAGTGTTCAGAGCTAGTATAGATTAATTAATTAATTAAAAGCTAGACTGGAACCAAAATAATATCTAGAGCCAAATTCTGTTTCTGAAATCAAACGTATGCAAAAACCAATCCTGAGCGCTCACACTGATGCTTCTGTTCAAACCTACTCCACTGTCATGTCTCTGTGCCTCTTCACCAAAGCTGGTGACTTAATCCCTTCTAAACTTGCTTGAAACCCTTCTAAGCTTGACTCAGCCTGGCAGTGGGAAGCAATGCTGATCCATCTGAATCAAACCTGAGCAGTGCAGGAGTGTTGGCTTCAGATTCAGGTCCCAAAGATGGATTTTGTCCGTGCAAAAGCAGCACCACCCTCAGTGACGCACATGCTGCTCTTGGGCTTTCATTTACCACAAGCTGTTGGGACTTGAGTTTCACTTCTCACCAGAAAGCGGAGGCAGGAGTATATTTAGACTTTCTTGGGAAGCAGCTGCGAAATTCAGAGGGAGTGCACACGCACTCGGTCCCGTGGGCACACACACAGACACCGACAGCCTTAGAGCAGCTGCATAAACCTGAGCAGAAAGGACATGGCACAGAGGCCTCCTGCAGGTCACTGTCAGACCAAAGAGGCTCATTTCAGCATCTCAACATCCTTATCATTGAATCACAGTATCACAGAATCATAGAATAGTTTGGGATGGAAGGAAAAGCTAAAGATTTTCTCATTCCAACTTCTCTGCTCATTGCAGGGACACCTTCACCAGACCAGGTTGGTCAAAGCCACATCCAATCTGGCTTTGAACACTTCCAGGGAAGGCACATTTTTTTCTGAGCAACCTATTCCAGTGCCTCACTACCCTCTGAGTAAAAACTTTCTTCTGATGCTGAGTCTAAATCTCTCTTCTTGTAGTTTAAAATAATTTCCCCTTTCCTATCACTACCTTTCCTCTTAAGAAGTTGCTCTCCCTCACTGCTATAAGCTCCATTGAAGTACTGGTTATTTAAACAAAGTACTGGCACTCTTGAAATAGACTGCTTGTTCAGTCCTGACTCACTTGAAAGATTATCACCTTCTCAACCACAAGCTCATTCCTTCATGCACTCTAGGGGCTTCAAATTCTACTCTCCTGCATCTTAAACCTTATCTCTACGGTTTTGTGTTTTCCATGGGAACACAGAGGCAGCATTACCCATCTGCTATTGAGATTTGACAGGGAATTGGTGGTGCCAAGAGGATGGAGCCAAGCTCTAGTCTGTGGTGCCCAGCAATAGGACAAGTGGCAACAGGCAGAAACTGATGCCCAGGAAGTGCCACCTGACCATGAGGAAGAACTTCTTTCCTGGGCAGCGACCAAGCACTGAACAGATTGTCCAGAGAGGGTGGAGAGTCTGCCTCATTGGCGATAGTCCAGAAATGTCTGGACACGGTCCTGTGCCCTGTGTTCTGGGATGGCCCTGCTTGAATGGGGGCATGATGGACATGAATGAACAACATGATCCACTGTAGTCCCTTCCAGCCTGATCCAGTCTGTGATTCTGTGAAATTACTTGCTACATCTACCTGTAAAGTGAGGAATCCAGCTTACCCGACTTCAGACATTTTGATGATACTCAGCCCATCTAAGGTAGTTGACTTGCCAGAAGTTCTGGGAGGGGAGGGACACTTCAGAGCACAATCCCTCACCCCACTTAGGGACTTGATAGCTTGGAATGTCTTTACCCCAGAGGTGCTTCTTTCTTGACTGGAGCCAAGATGACTGCCTCATGCTAGATGCCAGCTAAAGGGCTAATGTTAGATGAGCTGAATCTGTGGAAAGTCATGCTCTTGCTTTTCCCTCAAGGTTTCTTCTTCACAGACCTTTCCCTTGTTAGTTGACAATAAATAGACTAAGAAATCAGAGTTTGCAGCAATTTGGCTGCAAGGCAGATAAAATCAGTAGTCAAACAAAAGCAGCTTAGATAGCCAAGGCTGAGTCTAAAGTTAAATACATGACCTTCTCATGCAGCTGAATGCATTTAAAATAACTTTAGTATGCCATTCTCACAGGGCAGACTATTAATCTTTTGGTAACATCCATCATCATGAGCAGGACAAGAACCAGGAAATCTCCTCCTGGAGGTGCTCCTCTGGTCCCTCTCATTACTGAATTACCTGCCCTGTTTACAGTCCTGTGAGTTTTGGACACCCTGAGATCTTCTTGGAGGTGGCAGATCAGAAGTGTTACCTCCTTCTTGCAAATAGGTAAAACAAGGATGTTCAATGGCTTTCCCTTTGGGAGATCCATAGTAGATCAGGAGGGTAGGGAATGCTTTTAAGCTGGGCATTTTTATGCACTGGTACAGTTGTCTTTTGCTATGCAGGCATTTTCAGATCATGACATCCAGATCCAATTTAGCTATTCCCAGCAAAATGATGAGGACAAATCTTTCATTCTAGAAATAAAGAGGTGATGCTCGACTTATTTAATCCACTGAATGCAAAGAAAGGCTTGGGAATTAGATAAGATGTAGACAGCTGTGCTGTAGACTGTGACTGTGTATAGACAGACAAGCCAAAGGTGACTCGAGGGAATGGCATAAACGTGAGGTTTATGTTGGATATTAGGAAAGGTTTCTCCACCCAGAGGGTGGCTGGGCACTGGAACAGGGTCCCCAGGGAAGTGGTCATGGCACCAAGCCTGGCAGAGCTCAAGAAAAACTACAACACACTCTCAGAGACATGGTAGGATTTTTGGGGTGAACCTGTACAGGACCAGGATTTGGACTCAATGATCCTTGTTGGTCCCTTCTCTGGATATTCTGTGATTCTGTGACTGGAATCCCATCTCAGTGAAACAATCCTCCTGAAGGAGGAGGCAAAGTTGCCTGTGCACTCATTATAAAAGAAGTGACTCTTGAGGCTGCTCAGAGAGAAACATCTTATGTGTCTCAGCCTTCATTTAGGGGGCTTTCCCTCTATACACAACATGGAAAATGCAGGAATTTCTTCACCAAGCACTTTTAGTTCAGTTGTTTAGATGAAGTTGATCCCAACCAGGTTTTCTGACTCCTGGATTCACTCCCCCAACTGGTGATATGAATTTTCTTCTAAGCTACAAGCTTGCCTTGAACAGTCTTTGCATATGGGAGTAGACTATAGCATCCACCCAGCTTCTGTGGACAGGGTGTACTGGAGGATGCTGAATGACCAGGAACAGGTGGGTTGATATCTTTAGGGAAGGTAACTGTACTTGTCTGAGCACTCTGTGTTCAACATCTCTCTTCTCTGCAAGCATCCATCCAACCCCACTCAGCTCCAGCTCTGTCTAGATGTGAACACGCCCAGCAGTGGTAGTGCACCTGGGTGCTCCTGTTAAGACTCTCTTTCTGTGAGGGCTGTAAAAAAAAAAAAAAAAAAAAAAAAAAAAAAAAAAAAAAACAGTGGAAATAACCAAGCACTAAAGTTGTCATGTGTTGCAATGAGAGAAAAAAAAAAAAAAAAAAAAACAAAAAAACAAAAAAAAAACAGGACTCTAGAGGAAGGAAATAAAGAGAATCATTCTGTTGTGTCTGATCCACAACAGTAGTTGCTTGCTCCATGCTTCATCCTCTCAGAACTCCCAAGTATTTGTGCTTTCTCAAATGCACCCCTGCAATTTTGACCATGAAGAAAAACTTGTTGGGACTGCTTTGGGCAGGGTTTGTGACTGGGAGTCTGCAGAGGTCCCTCCCAGCTGCAGTGATGCTGTGATTCTGCAGTCTTTGGATGCTGAGCAGCTGGGTCAGACCCATCCCAAACATCAGTCACTCTGGGTTCTATGATCTGAGCATTGCAACAGCTCCTACATGTCCTGGATACACAAAGGTCCATGTGCAGGTGTCCAGACACCCATGTGGAATTACTTAGATGGAAGTGTGGGAGCCTGATCAAGTTGAGCAAGTTGTGTTTAAAGGCTGCATGGTATAAATAAATCTTAAAGGGGAATTAGGGGAATGACAAAGCTGTGGCTTCTGATAGGGAAACCGCACTGTTTGGAAAGGTGTCAGCCAAATGGAAGAGCCTTTGGTGTCCAGATTGTTGCCTCTATCTTTGTCTGTATAAATTGCTACTCTTTGTATATTAATCCCAGTATCTCTGACTATTTAAGAATCATTTGTGACAGTTATTTACCACAGTGCTAAATCAGATTGCATCAAGGTTTGTCGAGCTTCCTCTGCTCTCTTATGTATGGAAAAATATAACTCTTCATTTGGTTTGCTTGGGCAGTGTGGACAGGGATTAGCCATGTTATATATGGACCATAAACACTGTTCTGGTTAACACCATGGTGCAGCCAAACCTGAAACTTTCATCCCAGTCCTTGCAAACTTTGGTGGTTTGGATGGAAAAGGAACCTGGAGTTGAGCTGTGCTTTATTTTTGTTTTTGTTTTGAAAAAACAAAGGCAAATCAATATCACTTTGGAAACCCAAAATCCAGCATCCTCAGCCCACCTCCAGTGCATAGGGGTCGAGTGCCTGTGTAGGCAGGGACATCATATTGGGAAGAAAGCCAATACACAAAGGAAGGAAACAATTTCAAGGAACCTGAAGTAACTCTCCATAAAAATCTCAGTAACATAAAGGCAGACTCAATTTTGTGTCATAATCCCCTCCAAGTAACATATGTGTCTGGTTAAGAACAACAGAGTAGTCTCCTGTGGGACAAAGATGGACTTTTTCTGGCTGCATGTCCAGCTGGTTTGGTATTAGGAATGACAGGAAAAACCTTTGGTTTTGAGTCAGAATTTCAGTTTGCTATCTGGAACACCAAAGCAGCCAATAATAAAAATGGATGTCTCACATCAGATTTTTTAGATGCCAGAAATAATAATAGCATAGTGTTAACACCTCAGTACTTGGCTTTCTCTAGGTTATTTTAACCTAGATAAATTTATTAATTTGTGTCTTTGTATCCACAGCAGTGCCTTAAAATTTGCACTTAATTGCAGCAAAAGTAGTTTTAAAATACATCTATCTTACATTGACCACTCTTGTAGAATCTCACCACTTTTTGTATCACATGTTCCCAATGCTAAAATAAAGATGTACTGTGTGATATGGAAAACTTTGAGGGGGTTGAAATGGTAAAATTTCCTGTTATATTTCTGTCTTTCAGAATTGTTGTAAAATTAGGATCATCCTTACCATTTGGTAATTAGCAACTGGGCACAGTGGGTAGAGCACGTTAGACTATCTATCATGTGACTTTCCAAGCCTTTTTATATCATTCAGAGGCTGCTCTTTCTTCCTATGCTGTAGCTGATGGACTCAGTCCAAACAAGAATGTTTCTAAAGACCTTAGTGGACATCAGATGAGGTCCAGTGAATTACTTCTAATAGAGCACAAATGTCAGGCTGGGATGCTTAGGGTCAACAACTTATTTCTGTCTCTTCTTTTTTTTTTTTTTTTATTTTCATTTCTGAAGTCGCTGAAGGCATCTAGGCAGAGATATACACCAAACTTTGATTGTGTGAACTTTGCCATGTTTCCACACATGAAAAAAAAAATTGAAGGGTCCAAGCCACCAGGTAGATCTTATTGTGTCTGGAGTTTAGGTGTCTGTTCAAACCAAAATGCTGAAGACTGGGACCCTCTGTAAAGGAGCAATTAACTTTAGCTCCAGCAGAAGCCGTCCAGCCCTCCCATCTACACAGGACATCTGAGTCACTTAGAACATTTCCATGGTTCCATGGCTGGCCAGGAAAACAAGTAGGTAATTCACCAGCTAATTCATAGCTATGAGATGCCAACCAGAAAAATGTTCAGGCCTGTCCACAGGCTTTATGAGGAATGAGAGTGGAAAGATAATTTAGTTTTATATTATTTAGTTCATGCTTACCTACAATAGGCTATTGTCTTAGATTAGATCTCTTCTTTTCTAATGGGCCTAGAGAAAGTGTCACTGCCAGCTGGTGAAATTTCCTCTTTCATTAAAGAAGGCCTGGTCCTATTGAGGGGACAGCAGGCAACAGTCTGTATGTAAGTACATGTGTGAATCAAGGTTCATGGTGTATTTTCCTTGCAGATTCAGATCCTTGCACTCCTGATGCTCCACCTGCTGCCACTTCACCACCAACTTCTGAAGAGCCTGGACCTTTCACTGCTCCAGTATCACCCTCCTGTTCCTCTGACACTGGTACTGCATCATTTTCACCTCCATTACCTGCATGTGTTGCAGCCTTACGTCCAAAACCACCTCCTATTTCACCATCAACATCCACTTCTGCTACCACTGGTCACTCTGGACTTCCTTCCCTTCCTGCCCCACCTGCCTCTACTCCATCCCTGCACCCTGGGATTTATCTGCCAGTTGTCCCCCCCAGTGGTGCCACCCACCTCATCAACTGGCTGCCCTTCCTCGCCTCAGCAACGCTTGCCACCATTCAAGGCAAGGAGGAGGACCAGCCACCCATAAGCACAGGCTCTCTGGAAGGCATGAAGCCCTGCAGCAGCCCAGCCCCACACCCCTCCCAAGAGGAAAATCCCCAGGCAGCCCCTATGGGAAACAGTGCTCCGGGTGCTGCGTCCCCACCGCCGGCTGCCCAGGCTGTGCCCGCAGGCTCCGAGGCGTCAGCCAACGTGAGCGACATCCTGGCAGAGCTGCGGACCATGAACAGCCACCTCTCCACTATTGCCCGAGCCCTGACCCAGCTGGCATCGTCCCTGGCACCCCAGCAGGATGCTGGTGGCACCCCACTTCCTTAGTGCCAGATTTCACAGGCAGTGCTGTTGGTGAGGAAAGAGACTGTCCCCAAACCTTCCCGCACCATTGGAGTGGGTTCATTGTGGTCGCAGACACCAACCATGTCTCCCCAGTGGGTTTTTCTGTTTGTTTCTTTGTTTGCCCCTTGTAAATGGCTGCATATATTAAAAAATAGTTTTGTGGTCTTGTTAATAAAATTGTTTATATTTCTCGCGTTCCTTTCAGATGTGCTCACTCCCCTCCTCTCACCCATTAACCACACGAGCACTGGTAGGAGCCGGTGAGGTCTCACACAGAAAATTCTGGGAATCTGAAGTGGTGAGAAGTTACCCACGAGAAAATGCTCTAAGAGGTGACAAAACCACTCTGGGCGATGTGGGGGGACAAAGGAAGGAAAGGACACCATGAAACTCTGAAAAATTTCCCTATTTATCCCCATCCATGTTGAATGGTACAGCTCTGTTGAAATTGGAGCCCTTCCCACTGCACTAAATCTCAGGGGTAATTGTAACTACCAGCGCGGGTACAAGCCATGATAAATTGTTCAGAATACAAAGCAGGGTAGTTGTCCAAGCAGCACTGGGGCTGAACAGCTACCAAAGAGCCTCACCCACCTCCTGCCCTCCAAGGGAGAGAGAAGTGAAGGTGCTCAGCTCAAGTCAATCTGTCTTATTTGCAAGTAGTGCCCGGGGTTCTTCAAGGGCATAAACAGACCAAGCTAATTTACAACAATTAGCCAGGCACACGTGGATAAATCCTGAAATTTCACAATCTTTCCCTGTTTCCAAGGTGCAGCAGCTTGCTAAAGGTGGCATTGAAGATGTGAAACCTTAAACAATCCTCTTGGTAGATGGAGAAAAACGTCTTGGACCTGAATACAGGATTTGGTCTTCCCATATGCTGTATAACATATGGTGAGGTACCATTGGATAGGTGGAGACACCAGAACTAGGAGATGAAGGCTGGGATGTGTTTGGAGCTCTGGAAGAGCCCCTGGAAAGAGAACAAACAGCTTTTGCAGAGCTGTTTTGTGCATCTCAGCCACGGCCTGCCCATGGCGCAACCAACCAGACCAGGTTGTTCCTGTCCACGGTGTTCCTGATCTTTAAGGTCTCTTCCAACCTAAATCATTCTATGATTTTACAAACCATCAGTCAAAATATCTTTTCCCATAAGTGAGCCAAGCACAGTCCTGGTGGCAGCTGAGCCAGACTACACTGCTGCTCTGCCTTTCATCCCTGTGGATTAAAACAAAACACATGCTCATGGCAAACAGAAGAAAATAAAGGTCTCTGTGAAGCTGTGTATGATCTTGCCGTAATTTAGCTACACAACCCTCAGATATCAGGATCTGAGGCCATCTCTAGGAAAATCCCAGACAAACAGACAGATCACTAGATAAGATTAAAGAGGAAGTATTCTGTCTATTTGCAAATATTTCTGTTACAGATGAGCCTAAGCCACAAGATTGAATCAATATACAAACTTCCCCAAAGCTCAGGTGTATTTGAATTTGAGGTTTTGGTTACTGCATATGTATTTATATATAAACTTATCCATATTTTTTGAGTCTGTGCCTGAAAGACAAAGGAATTGTCCTCACTCATGTTTTTTTTTCCTAGCCTGATCAGACTTTTTTTCCTCTGCTGTGTTTAGCAAAAAGATGAAAAAAACCCCAGCAATTTCATAGATGTCCTACACTAGCTTTTAAGTTTGTGTTTAAATATGTGTTTCAACTAAAGGAGATAAAAGGAGTATCTTTAAAACATTCTGGCTTTTGATTTGTCCATTGCAGTTTCCTTAGACTGTAAAAGCAAAAATAAAGGAAGTTTATCACTTTTCCTCTTTTCATTATGAAATATAGGACAGGAAAGAAAGGGGAAAGCTCTATGATTAAAAAATTTAAAAGGAATAATTTTCACTTTTGCCATCTTTCCCTCTTTCGTCTTAGCAGTAAATAAATAACATATTCTCCCTCTGTTGATAGTTTTGCTTGATTGATCATGCTGTTTTCCAGTAGTAACTTTTCATGGCCTAATATTAATGAAAATGTCACTGGAGTTTCCTAGATCCGTGCAAGGCATGCAGCCATAAGTTCTGAAATTCTTACTGTGCAGCTGCTGATGCTTTACCAACCAAGGTTAGAGCTGACTTCATTTCGATGTCTAAGGGATTTGGAACAGTTTCCACGGCATGCAAATCCAGAAAAAAGCCCAAAAATGTGTATATTCAGCTACGAAGGCTGTGTTCTTCGTTCTCCAAGATGCTATGAGTGTAATCCAGCTGCCAAGGGGGGAGAAGTGGTCTTTCTGAGCCTCTTCCTAAAGGAATGAGACTTCCGTGGTTTCACAGGCAAAGATAGTAGATGCTGAACACCTTTGCAGCCTAGACTCTGAGCTGTCTGGTCCTGCAGCATCCTGACAACAAAGCAGGACCAGAGCCTGTAGAAGAAGCAGCAGTTTTGGATTGGCTTGGTAATCACTGCTGGCCCTCACAGGGCACAGCAACTGGCTGTGGGGCCAGAGGGGCAGACAGAGGCTCTCTGTGGGCAGGGGCAGACTCTGCGCCCTGAGCCAGCATGAGCCTGGCCAGGGCTCTTCTAATGCCGCAGAGTCTTCTGCAGAGTCTTCTGCAGGGTTTGTGCCTGGCCTGTTTGAGTTAAAACCCAGCTCAGGTACATCTGGGCAGCCCCACCACAGCACAAAAGGGCTTCACTGCCATGCTAAGAGGGGTCCTGCCACGTGAGTGAGGGCTCCTCATTCAGTAAAGTGCATTATTCTCTACTCAGAGTGTTCAACACTTGTGTCACTTGGGAATTACTCCCTCAACTTCATTAAACCACTTAAATGCTGCAAGAAACAAGTGGTTGTTCTGACTGCATTGCTTTTCTGGCAGAAGTTTGACTCTATCTCAAGTTTTGGTTGCTCTTCTTGGCTTTCATCTGTCCCCATCCCCATCCAGCTTGGTGCTACCAGCCCTCCTGCTGCTCTGTGTGTGCTCAGCAGCTGTGCTATGCTGCCAGTCAAAAGCTGGAGTGCAGCTTAGAACAGGAAAGTCTCCTAAAGGCCCTAAAAGTGGCAGCAGAATGGCTGAAGAAAGACAGAAACCCCAGAAGAGTTGGTAATGTGTCCCCACAGTGGGCACTGTGTCCTCACAGTTCCCCAGAACCTGTAGACAAGACAAGTCCAGGTCGCTCCAAGATGACAGAGCCACATAACCCATGGCAAAGAGCTCAAGAGATTTTCTTCTCTAAATTATTCATTTTGATTCAGCTCAAAGCATGAGGGGCTGAAAAGTTACAGTGCCTTGGTGAGTGTTCAAAGTCCTGTGTAGAAATAACCTCATCATTTCACACTCCAGGGGCTGTTAAAATATTAAAAATCCCCTGCTGGCCTTCTCTCTCTTGTGGCATCTTCAGTTGCTCCGTCTTCTTCCTCTTCCACAGCCTTGTCATTTTCCAAGGCAGGAATTTATAGGGAAAGATTTATTTTGAAACTAACAAATGCTGCTTTGCTTTTCTACTAAAAAACTCTGAAACACTCTGGATGAGAAAATGTAAAGGCTGGAGGCCAGGTTGTTAGAGTCAGCATTGTGATCAACACAACCTCTTGTGGCCTCCCTATCAAAATCCCAAACACACTGGTCTCATATTTCACAGTTTCTTTCTGAACAAATATTGAAGGTGGGTTTCAAGTCACCACACCTGAATCATCCAAACCCTGGGTTTGTAATTCCTCTACAGCTATGGGCTTTTAGTGTGCTGTTCTTCTCAGCCTAAAAAAGGTATTTAAAAGAGGTAGTAAAGCATTTGACTTCTGGTAATGCCCATGGCTCCCCCCAGACTATAGATGACTTGTGTAAGCCAGATGCTTGCCTTCTAGGTGGCTGGAGGTAAGCAAAATAAATCCTCTGTTGGTAATTGCAGTTCATTTTAAACCAGTGAAACATTAATATATCACATTTATTTGAATCACAATAGAAGTGTGAGGAACAGGAAGAGAGGAAATGGGAGCTCAGGAGAATAAGACTGACAGTAAAACTGAAAGCTCCCCTAAAATATCCAGCTCTAGTCCCATGCCAGGAGTTATCCTGTGCCAGGAGAGCACCCAGAGGAGCATCCAGGTCATTCCATTCTCCCAGAGAGTTAACTCCTCAGGATGTGGAACTGAACACTAAACAACTTCATGGGGTTTTAGTGATGTACTCAGTGTCTGCTACTCCAGCAGGAATTATTTAAGGAAGCAGCAGGCTGTACAATATTGTATTAGACTGCAACTCAAGAAGGTGGGAGAAATCACAGGTTTACCCAGGAGAAATAGGAAGCCGGGTGGTTTTTCACTTTGTTTTCTGTAGCACACATTGTTCCTTCAATATTTGTACACACATTCACTATAACAACACTCAAATCTCCCAGTAAAAATAATTTGTAATGAAGCATTGCTGGGGAGTGCATTCCTTCCCATTAGCCCAGCTTTGAGCTGGCAGTTCAGAGCTTGGGAGTGAGCTCCCTTCTCCAGACAAGAGAGTTTTCTATCACAGCTCTGTCTGGGAAACACAGAGCAGGTACATTCTGCCAGATGCCCCTCTAAACACCCATCTCTGCCCACAAAGCCATAGGGTCTATGCCTCCAGCTTCCTCCCAGACCTTTCACTACAGCATTTTGAAGAGTTCTTTGGGTTTCTGTTCAATTTGTTTCAGTCTGTGAACAACAAACCAGGACACCTGTGGCAGGGACTGGCTACACACATAACCACAGGGCTTTATCCTGAGCCCACAGCTGCCAGCCTGGTGAGAGATCCTCTTTGGATGTCATGGGCAGAAGGTGCTGCATCACCCGCATGGGCAAGGATACCCTGACTGTCCCTGCCCGGGGCTGTGTGTGCAGTGGTTGTGCTGATATGTGGCTGTGCTTGGGAAGGGACAACTGAGTCACCCAGCCAGGGACCAAAGCCACGTACTCCATACTCACCCCATGGGCTGGGGAGTCTCTGCTCACATCACCCAAGGATGCAATAGAAATGCAGGGTCTGCCCAGCCCCAGCTGGCTGTGGAGCCCACTGTGCCAGAGGAACACTGAGGCAGGCAGCACTGCTCCCAAAGTGCACAATTACGGAGTAAACCTGGACAAGGGTCTTTCCAAACCATGGCTGAGATGGGAGACTGACTTTGGAAGTTAAAAGAGCACCATATTTTGTACTTGCTTAGCTGTTTCTGGTAATCTCTCACATGGATTTTTTTCCTCTTGACAGACACTGAAGCCCTGCTCTTAGCTTAGCCATAAAGAGTTAGGCTGTAGGACATGAGGAGATTAGTACTGGTCTAACAGGAAGTCAAGGTGACGTAGTGGGGGCTTTCAGTTGTCATAGAATCACATAATGGCTTGGCTTGGAAGGGTCCTTAAAGATCGTCCAGTTCCAATTCCCTGTCATGGGTAGGAACACTTTCCACGAGATCAGGTTGCTCAGAGCCCCATCCAGCCTGGCATGAAAGGATGAGACTCTGTCCTTTCTCCTGGGTGTGCCAGGACTGCAGCACTGAGCAAAGGTGTCCTTCTGCTCCTCTATAACTCTGATTGCCCTCTGCCCCACCATGTTGCACCTAACCTTTACATTTTCAGAGCAAGGAGTAGGTTTGTGTTCTGCTATCGTGCAAAGCTTAGCATGGAAAGGGATTTTAAACACCATAACAGCACTAGTAACAAGCGATATCATGAAACTGAAATCTTCCTCTCAACAAAGAGGAATTCAGTTATGTAGAAGTTGAAGACAGAAGTGCACCACAACCCCTTTCCAGGTCCTGCTGCAGACTGTCTAAAATAAGCCAGGCTGAAACAGCAACTTCTCACTACTGCTTTTCCTTGTGGAAGTGGTTCCCAGACACTAGCTGTACATTGTTTAATGTCAACATCTGATTTGATCCACATCGTTCCCATCTACCACTCACTCTGGCTTCCCATTTATCTTGAACTTTGGCCGAAATCTCATTTTGTTCAGAAAAAGGTCTTACTGGAACAGCCCTCTTGAAGAGCTTACTACTTATAACTGTAATTCAAAACATATTTTGAACAGAAAATTGTGGATTTCCACCAGTTGAAGCCCTTGATGATTCATGGTGATGGCAACAAATTGTATTTGTCACAAAACAAAAATAAGAGGCTCCTGAAAAAAATATGAAAATATTTCTTAATATTTGTTTTATTAAAGATATCAGCCACACCAGTAGTCCAAGAAACAATTGAAGCATTTGGCTTTCTCTGCATTGCTACTTTGCTCATTTCCTCAAATTTTTTTGACAGTGTTTTGGGTCAATAAAAATGACATTTCTTCTCCCTGTCAGCAGAATCAAAACATCAGATACTCATGTGGTTCTGCTAGGAAAGCATAGTGGATTCTTAGCTTAACTTGGCTATCTGTGAGTGGGAATCCAAACCCCACAGTTTCTCCCAGATTCTCCAAAGTAGTGGAAGTGTTGGTGACCACAGTCCATGATGTATGTCACCAGTGAGGTTATAAATGGATTTATTCCCAGCCTTGATTGGGAAGGGAACTCACAGGCCTTTGGGGGACTTTGAGCTTGGATTGACCAACCAGGGCAGCTTGATCTGTTCCAGGTGGGACTTGGCTCCATGTTTCAGCAAATGGTGGTAGACATTGGACTTTTCAAGTCATGCCAAGGGACATGTGATTAAAGCTTCCAGGGGCTTGTTCCATATAAAATAAGGCAATTTGCACATTTAATGTTAATTCTATATTGACTATCACTCTTGGGAGGTAAGGATGTCATTATTTTTTAAACACACCGGGCTTTACTCAGTCAGACTCATTTGTTTCCTCTGGTGGAAGAAAAGGGCCTGAGGTGGAGAGAAGTTAAGAGCTGACTAGGAGGTTTTAACTGAAGTAGTGGGATGAACGTGAGCCAAGGAAAATTTAGGCTGCACATCAGGAAAATTTTCCTAACAACGAGGTCTATTACTACGTGGAATGATACCCCCAGGGAAAAGGGGGAAGCTGACTAGACAAAGAAATGAAGAACACATTGTAGGGGGCAACCTTTAAGCAGTTGAGGAATGGACCAAGTGACCTAAGTGCATTTTCCATCTCTAATTTCTCTGACTCAATCAGTGCAAGGGTATGGTGTAGAGTATATGACTCCTGTTCTCTGGCACATCAGTGCTGCTTGGGAACACTTCCCACATGGCCAGTCCTCAGGATGCAAAGGACAGCAGAGCTCTGACCTCCAGCCTACTTCACTGAGGTCTGCCAGGCATAGACTGCTCTTGTTGGCACCTTTGGCTACCCAGGGACCACAGGGTGCATGGACTCAGGCCTTTTTAACTGGTCTTTCTCATTCTTCGAATTCAGCTTTCTTTGCCTTTTTTTCCCCCTGATTTCTTCCTCTTTTCATGCTCAGAAATCAAGAAATTGTTTCAGAGACAAGCTCAAGCTACACAAAAACCTGACACATAGGTGGATTGTCTGAGCACTTGGTGATGCCCATGTGACAGTTGTCACAGTAGCAGATACCCAAGACAAAACCAGGAGGCTTCAGACCAAAAAGTTTAACTTCAGATGACAAACCAGCTGTTGATGCAGCTCTCAGGTCCTCATTTTTCCAATTGAATTGGACTGGATGAGCCAAGGAACAGTTGAATGCTATGAAAGGTTTTACTTTGGTCAAAGCAAATGTGGCTCCTAGTAATGAGGAAGAAATACTCTTCTTATCCCTGAATCCTGTATGTTTAAATATCAATGGTCTTCAGGTGGAGTTCTTCAAAGTTTTTGTATAAATCTTCCTTAAAAAAAAAAAAAATTGATTCACTAGCAGCCCTAAATTTCTGCAGGAAGGGACAGTTTCATTACAAGTTCACCTAAACTTTCAAGGTATTCACACTCCAAATGGCATCTTTTGTAATTTTTAAAAATGAAATATCATAGGAGTGGTTTTGTTTTGTTTTGTTTGGTTTGGTTTTGTTTGGTTTGGTTTGGTTTGGTTTGGTTTGATCTGGTCTGGTTTGGTTTGGTTTAAAAGAAGGCTGTCTTTTCAAATTTTAACTAATTACAGTAAATTGAAAAGAACTCTTGCTATAATTCAGGGAGCTGATGCTTTCTTCCTCTCAGAAGAATGGTTCAAACTACAGTGAGCTTTGTGTCTGAGTATTTTTATCTCCTGAAAAAGTTCAAAATATCAACATTTCCATAGAAGAGAAAAATACCTCCCTCTTTGGCTTATTATTGTTTGAGCAGGGATTGGTTGAAAATATAGGCAAAATAATGAAAGGCCTTTTTTTTTCTGTGCCTTTGCTGGAAAACCTGTATTTATTCTTAGTTTAAATATGGCCCTGAAAACACATGTTTTGAAAAAATAATTGTCCTGTTATAAGACAAATTCAGTGTACCATGAATTAGGCTGGAGAAGCTGTGTAACTTTCTGACACAGACTTCATTTGTGCAAGCTGGATTTAGTTTTTCCTTTTGTCAGCCTCAGCAGTTTTTATCTCTGCAGTCTCAGCTCACACCTATTTCCTCTCTGTGCGAGGTGTGTGTGTGAATGCAGGGGCATTTAACAATGAAAGAGCAGCTTCAGGCAAGAGAAGAGCAAACCAGCTCTGTATTCACTGAGAGCTGACTGCAGACCATAAAAATAGATATGAAAATGCAAAGAAGAAATGGCTGAAAAAAAGCATTGAGACAAAGTGATTACTTCTACATGTTAAAAAAAAAAAAAAAAAAGAAAAAAGAAAAAAAGCCAATGGAGTCATTAGAAGTAATGACTTTAGAAAATGCACTGAGACAAGACAGGACAAATATCACTTACAGGGGAAAAAACCTGTCCATGTCAGTAACACCTCGATCAACACCACTTTCGTTTTACCAGTTCCTGTCTAGCCGGGAACTAATTTCTTTACAGTTACTGAAGCAGAGTAACCACAAATCAAACAGTAGGAAAATGATAACCTGCTGAACTCCGTGGAGGCCTCTTGGCTGGGTTTGGTGACATCTGAACTATGCTTAGACAGTTGTGAAATGTCTAATGTGGGGCAGTCAATCAGGCTTTGCCCCTGAACTTGACATTTTGTCAGGCAAAGTGGGAATAGAAAAAAACCCCAAACCCTCACAAATATATAGAAAAGTCAAGACAGCTAAAAATTATTTATGAACAAAAAGCTGGATATTTCTTGGAAGGTGACACTAGAATCCTTTAATATATTATTAGAATATAAAGCATGAGGGGGAGTATAAAGTGAAGGGAGAGACCATGTTTTCAGGAGTTTTTCAAAGTTATGTTCTGTTGGCTCAGGCTGTACCTCACTGAAATGAAACTTAACAGGCCAATAAATACAGCACTGCTGAGCAAAAAGAAGAAGAAATCGTACTAAACTCTGATTATGCTGACATCAGCTGGCCTATAAATTATCGCCCAATAAAAACTATCAAGATGTGAACAAAAATATCCCAGATATGCATTCTGGAAAGAAAAAAACCAGTTTGGATATATTCCAACACAATAATTCATATATGTGTATATATATATATATATATATATATTATTTTTTAAAAAAAACTTTTTTTTTTAAAATTCTGTTCATATATATTTCTGTACTATCAGCTTCATCTTTAGGCTTTTTTTTTACATTCACTCTTTTGCAATGAACAGAGAGATCTTAACCCAGTCCAGGTTGCTCTATGCCCTGTCCAACCTGACCTTCAGTGTTTCCAGGGACAGGGCCTCCACCACTTCTCTGGGCAGTCTGTTTGGTGTTTCACCACCCTCCTCATAAAAAGTTTCTTTCTTATATCTAATATCCTCTTTTGTTTTAAAACCATTAGCGCTTGCACTGCTACTGCGTCCATCTTTCTTTAAAGCCCCATTTAAGTATTGAAAAGTCATTAATGGAATGAGGGCAGGAGAAAAGACATTTCAGTATGATCTCCTCCTTGTAAGAGATCTCAACAAGATCTCAACAAGGCTCTGAAGAGTATATTTTTATTTTTCCATCGTGGTGTGTATATAGATATCTGTAAATAGTCGTGACACAAAGTAGAGGCCTCTTGAATAGAAAGGAATCTCTGGATATCAGTTTGCCCAGAGAGATGGTAGATGTCTTGTGCCTGGAAACACTCAAGGTCAGAGTGTACAGGATTCTGAGCAACCTGGTCTAGCTGAAGATACTTACAGGGGCATGTCCTGACAGTACAAGGGGTAATGGCTTTAAACTTAAAGAGGGTCAATTTAGAATCGATTTAGGAAGAAATTCTTTACTGTGATGGAGTAAGGCACTGGCGCAGGTTGCCCAGAGAAGCTGTGGCTACCCTATCCCTGTAAGTGTTCAAGGCCAGGTTGGACAGGGCTTGGAGCAACTTGGTCTAGTGGAAGGTGTCCCTGCCCATGACAGGGGGTGGAATGAGATGATCTTTAAGGACCCTTCCAATCCAAACCATTCTGTGATTCTGTGATGTTCTCAGTGTAGCCTGGTAGACTTTTGTAGCTAAACTTGATTTTATCAGTAATCTGCTAAGTCTAGAAAGCCTTAGTTCCCAAAATTAATAGTAAAATAAGATGAAAAATCATGAGAGGAAAACAGATCATGAGAACTCAGGTTGCTATCTGTATCCTGTGTCTGAAAGATGTTATCTTTACCTCTCAACCTCTCCTACCATCAGCTGAGGTGATGAATGGGAGCAGCACCAGCTCAGATGGAGAGTGTGCCACCCACTGAGTCACTGGCACTGCTTCCTGTTGGCATGGCCCTCCTGGTAGGAACTGTTCTTCTGCTGAACCTTCCTCCTTCTTCTTATAAACAGAAAGCAGAAGTGATATGAGTCCCCTCAAAGACCACCTGCTAAATTCTTCTCCTGTGGTCTTGAGCCAGATGCCACCTGCTAATAATGAATGTGAAGACAGAGGTCTTCAGGATATTCCTCAGAATAAGACACTCTTACTACAGGATTAATTTCCTAGGGAAAGACAATAAATACCAAAAATATAAGTGCCTCCTTCTCAGGAGTCCCCAGATTCTGAAATTTATTACCTTCACAGATGCCTAACCACTGCTGTTACTCAACTGTAGTACAATAAAATCCATTTTAAGAAAACAAACCACATATTAATTTTTTGTTGTTGTTGTTCAAGCATGAGTTAAATAACTTTCAAATTCATCTTTAACAATATGTATTCAGGCACATTTTCTGTCTTATATGAGACCCTCCCAAACTCAGAAGACTAAGTAGGTCTAAGTATGTCCAATGGAAGACTGTCTTCTCCAGTGTCACTCTAACTCCTCTCTTCATATCCTGAATTATTTGCTGAAGCAATGACTGAAACCATGAAATTATGACAGCCTGAACACTTGGAAAAGGCAGCTGGCATTGCATCAGCAGTTGGTGGCTTGCATTTGTCCACCATTCTCATAACTTCTGACCAAAGGTTCACAAAGGAAATAACTTCTTCCACACTGCCACAGCCCATGCAATGTGGGTCTGTTGAGATGAAGTGCCCCCACATCTCTGGGACTTATGAGCAAACCTGGAATTTTTGTAGAAATAGTAATCTGAGAGAAAGCAAGAAGAAAAGTCGCTTTCATCTTTTATACTCATCAAGTCTGGGACGGCTTCCAAATCAATGAGTACATGCACTCAGTTTTGTCTTGGTTTTTGAGTTACAACCATGAAATGACCAACTGAGACCCATAGATTTTAACAAACCAGTGCAAAAAACAATGTGGTCTTTGAAATGTCTTTCAAATCTGTCTATGGGTTAAACACTCAGAGTTTTTTTGCCTTTGAAAATCCTTAAGCAAAGACGCCTTAGCCTCTGAGGAATGACATTTTATTAATGTGCATGCTTGTGTATGTTAGCGTGTGCATGAATATATGAATAAAAGTATAGACAACTATTATACAAATGCTTCTTATAAAGACATAAGTTTATGGAATTAACAGTAGCCTCAGTGTTGTACCTCTAAACAGGTAACATATGTCAGCATTTAGTTGATGTGTACAATTCAGGAGCATATTTATCACCCAAAACATTCCTTGTTTTACACTCTTACTTCCTGTACACTATTTCAGGCAGTCATAATTCCATAGGCATTTGTTTTGATTTGGTTTTTAAGTGGTAGAAGAAAGAAAAGGATTAGGATATAATGGCAGGCCAAAATCTGATGTCTTTACTTAGATCTTATTCAGATAAAACTGCTTAGGACTTCTACTTGCAGAGACACCACAGGAATTAGCCCTACAAATGGTTTCCCCGTTCCAAAAGGTAAATATATATCTTTGTTCTTTTATCTGTTTGTTGCCAGGGTGACAAGCTTGTGCAGTTGGAAAGTACAACAGTAAGTCCTTAGGGTGTCACTTTAAGATAACCACACACTCAGTTTTCTGTTTAGCTTCATTATTTTATTTTTAGCTTTATTCATAATAATGTACTACTGAAAAATGCCTATTGTCAGCTCCAGGTGTGTTTGCCAACATTAAAAAGTACAATCACAATAAAAGAAAAGCCAGGAGCTATTCCACCTCCCACATTTCAAAATTAACAAACCATGGCAAAAATTAAAATCAGCAATATTTTACTTCCCTCCCTTCCTTCCTTCCTCCCTTCCATCTTCTCTCTATTCTCTACTGCCTCTTCCCACCAACTACCAGGATTTCTTTCCAAATGCCTGGATAAGTGGGTAACATTCAGCATGGATGTTCAGTTGATGCTGCAAAACCATAATTTTGGACCTGTTTTCATGCCACTGACAGTGTGTCTAAGGCAGATTCCCTTTTTCATATTAAAATTCTCTTTTTCATACTAGTGAAGTGCATAACTTCACTAGTAGTTACAAAAAAGAGTCCTACATAACTTCTGTATAGTCATCTGATAGTGCAAAACCCAAGATTTCCCTTTTCTACCGACTTTGGAGACATGGAAATCTGTACTTATCTATAGTCCCCCTTGAGTTTTTAGTTGTCTTTCTAATTCAGACCTGTATTGGAGCTAAGGATTTTCTTTGAAAAAAATAATACTTAAATGTTGATTTTCCTGTGAAGAAGTTCCATCACAGGAATTAGGTCTTAAAAGCTAATCACATGTCACATACAATTCTTTCTTGAAATTCTTTTTCACTGTAGAAATCTGGAGCCCAGATCCAGACACAAAAAGCCAAGGCAACCTGCAAGATTTCTACCATGTCTTGAACCACAGTGAGTACACTTTCTATTCTTACAATTTTCTTACTTAAATCCAAGCTCTGAGACTATTCTTTGTGTTGCATCATGGTTAGCTAATGTTCAGATGTTTCTCTGTGATTTCAAGGCCTTATGTGGAAGCAACGCCTGCTGAGATAGATCCATCCATGTTTTATGATGTTTATATTCTTTGGATAGGATTGAGTCAGTTTAAATCCCAACCACAGTAAGATTTATATATCTAAACTCCAATTTCAGACCAAGCTAGCATGTTATCTGCTTATTTTTTCTATTTCTTCTACTGTCCGCACCTTTTTTAGCCTGAAATTTCCTCAGATTTTAGCTACAGCTACTCAGTTATTCATGCTCTCAGAACCTGTCTCGGTCTGGGTGTCAGTGAAAACTCAGTTATGTACACAGGCCTCTAGCCTTCGTGCAATCCCCCAGAGACTCTTTAAAAGCTGTTTTATTTAAATAAATGAAAGGTAATCTTTCACCCTTTTGTTTGCAGAAAATGGTGGCCCAGCCCTCACTCCTCATCCCCCCAGCTGATGGTATGCACAGACAAGCTACATAAGCAGTGACTTGGGAAAGTGAGTTGAACTTTCAGTGGTGAATTTGGTTCCATAATTATTGCAGTTGCCTTGGCATCCTAAAACAACTCTACAGATTCACCACATAGCTAAAGGTTTCAATTTATCTTCCTCTTTTCTGCTCAGAGTTGCAAGGCTGGTGGACGAAGCCAGAGAAATGCTCAAAAACCACAGGACCAAGCAGCAGAGTCCTGTGGCTAACTGTAAATGGCAAAAGAAACTGAAAAAGCCTATATTTTAATCTATGCTGGGTTGTACAGAGTTCTTGTACTATGGAAATTGTGCCTGTTCAGCAATGCTTGGCTAAACTCACAGCAAGGTCCACACATTGACAGAAAGAGGTGGACTTTCTTGCCGGAGAAGGTGGGAAGGCAGTTGCAATTTCAACAGCTTTTCAAGCATATTTAAGTCACCTGAAGTATGGCCCCATGTGGTAAAAGGCATTTTGGCGTGGGCAGTGTTAGGATGTGCGGATTTAGTGAGTTTTCTCAGTAGCCTATTATCACTGGACCGCCGTGAGCGCTGGGATACCAACCCCGGCTGCTGCAGACCCAAAGGAAGAGCTTTCCAAATTGATTCCCCTCTGCTTTGCAAACTGTTGAGCTGAAGCACGAAGGTATGAGGAAAATTCAGTAGAGATGGACAGATCCCATAAGGCCCCAAAAATGTCTTTATCTGAGAAAGCTGAGAGCTTTGCCATCTCCTGCTGGCGCCCAGCCACGTGTGGTGAGCCAAGACAGGTGGTCTGCGGGGCTGGAGACACACTGAGACAGTCTGGTCAGCCGGATGCGCTGGCATGAGGGGTTCAGTGAATGGGACTCTTCTCCTTGCACATGAACCAGTCCAGTGCAGTACAATGGGGTACTGTGCTGCTGAAGAAGTTGTTCTTTGGGTGAGACATTACACTCATAAAACTCAGTGGAGGTCCTGACCACTTTGTGGGCATTAGTGATCCCATGACTTCTAGCGATGACTTTGGTGTCCTGGCCACGCTCCAACTTGGAACGCTTTGTCTCGTTGGACTCCCTATACAGCTCCTATTCAGAAATGTTGTCTTCACTAAGTCTACGTTTAGATGAGCTCATGTTAAGCTGCTGTTTCAAAGTTGATGCCAAAATGGAAAAAGAATTGTAAAAACAATTAGCGATGATTACTGATAATTACCTACACATGGTTGGTGCACCAGACTCAAAGAAAATACCTCAGAATGAAAAATGTCATGTAAATATAGGGTGTTACTAAGTCTCTGGCTGGGTTTTTTAAACACTCAAACTGTACGTATGGAGTCACATATATTTTTTATCAGAACAAGAAGTGCTGTCTTGCTGCTTAAGATCTTAAATTCAGATTGTGCACTGAGTAATATACCAGCAATGCTTGCAAAGATATGAGATCCTTAAAGTCTGTCCACAAATTCAAAAACGGGACTTAAACCAGCTTCCTTTGACAAATGGAGCTTTCAATCACATTATTCACTGTAAGAGGGGGTGTCCACCACGGTTCTTCTCACCATTTGGAAGAGCAGGTCAGACACTGGCAAAACCAGGCCACTCAGTCTGCTAAAGGCAGTTTAAATACAACATGTCAAGATAACATTTGCTTTAAGCTTCTCATTTTCACAACCTTACTCAGTGAGACTGGCTTATGAAGTCTCCCATTTAAAGCCTGATTTTTGATTTATAATGATTTATAACAACACTAAAACCTCCCACAAAAGACAAATTAATACTCAGATGCTTTTTCAGCATCTCCTTTGAGAAAAAGAGTTTTGAACCAGTGCCAAGGAGTGGGAGGCAAGTATTTCTACTGAAACACAAATGGGTGGCAAACTCTGGAATAACATTTTGGCATGAAATTCATGCCACATTTTTGGAGTCTTTTCTCTTTAAAATGTCTGAGCATTTCACTTTAACAAATTAAACTTTCCCTAATAAAATGAGTTGTTCAAGGAGAAAAGAGGGAATTCAAGTTAAGTCTCCTTATATGATTTTTGCACATTTGTGTTTAAAGCCTGCTGCCTGGTTTGCCTCTCAGTTCATGGCAGTCCCAAAATACTGAGTACTTGTTTTGGCTCTAGGCTTACTATTATATTGCCATTAAAATTCCAACTAAATCCTCCAGGTTTGTAATTAGAACTATGGAGAGACCCAGGAGTTAAACACAAAGGATGCTGAACTTCAGCAGTGGAAATTACAGCACAATTTGATGCAAGATGTGTTGGATGAAATTGAACGGAACAAATCAGTGAAGCAGATAGGGAGGGAGAACATATCCAAAGATCAATTAATGCATGTCTGAGTGTCATGAGCACTGCTAAGCAGCAGTGCGTTAAGGCTAAACTGGGACTCTTAACTAATGCAAAAGAAAGTGCAGAAAAACCATATGAAGAACAAAGCAAGACTGATGGACTCATTCTGTAGAAGAGGAGTTAAAAAACAGTAAGATTATTTGATGACCAGTTAGAGGAGAAAGGTAATAAAATGTCATGCTTCAAGGTATATGCTGGTAACCACGGGGGTCTGTAAGTAACTTTTTTCTTCTCTGGAACACTGCAAAATTGGATGACAGGGTCTTTATGAGGATTGCTCTTTATCTCCCTCTCCTTTAGTCTTCTGGCTTTGATTGAAACATTGGGTGTGTGCCAGTCTCAGACCTAAACAAAGGCTGATGCTCAAATGGTCAACTACAGTGAATTTTATTTTCTGTCAAAAGGAATGAAAATCAAAACACAGTAAGAGATGAACCTGAACAAAATAAGATTCCAGTTCAGTGTTCCTTATTCCTGAGAGTTTTGTAATGCCTCGAGTGGGAATTCTGCCCCAGCATGGACTGCAGGACTGACTTTTTATTGATGACAGATGAGATTTTCTGTAAGTGTTACCAGCCTGCCAGGTGTTGTTGGCAACAATGAAGGTCAGACTAAGTATCTAAATTTTTTTCTTAAAATTACAACACAAAATTTCTCAGAAAAAATAGCCCAGAAACCTTAAGAAACCAAACACTTTCCACAGGTACCCTAGCCAGTATTTTCCATTCATAAACATAGAATCTAATAATTAAATGGCATTAATTCAGGAAAAAACCCCAAACTATTAATCATGAGTTGATAGAGAAAACACTGGATTTCTCATGTCTTGGCCAGGAGACCTCAGAAAGGATCCAAACCTCTCCAGAGGACAGATGTCTCCATAGGATGCTACTCACACCCTTTCTTTACTGCCCCTCATCTTGGTTTATTGTTGCTATCACACATTTTACTGCTTCCACTCTACCTGTAAGCCAGGCATGAAGGCAGCAATCCACATGATTCATATGGCTCCATCTGAGTTAACTGCCTAAACTAACCATCAATGGACAATAAAACAGATCCTTCTAGATCATGGTTGAATTAATCTTGAAATAAATGCAAAGAGACAGGAAATGGGCACAAGCCTAGCACATAACTTTTCAGACTGATAAATAGTTAGGGTATAACACAGAATTTCTTCTGTCCAGGCCACCTAGCATTGTGCCAATGAACATTTTGTTCTGGTTCTTGGTGTGGATCAAGGATGTGTCCCAACAAAGTGCTTGGATGTGGCCACCCAGCTGTGGTGCTGAGTTGTACTGTGCCATTGTGCCACCTTCCACTGGACTTGAGTCCTGGCCTGTTTTATTTATTCATACAGCAGCTGTGGAGCCTTCACTCAATAATTTTAAATCCTCTTCTGCTTCTTTTTGATCACAGAACATGGAGACCATCTTGAAGTTAACACATGAAGTTAATGTCAGCTACAAGCTAAAGCATTCATACAAACACACATCTTACCATAAGCAGGAATGAAGTTTGCTCATTTTATTTTTTTTTTCACAAAAAAAAAGATAAAACGGAACGGAACGGAACGGAACGGAACGGAACGGAACGGAACAGAACAGAACAGAACAGAACAGAACAGAACAGAACAGAATAGAATAGAATAGAATAGAATAGAATAGAATAGA
>VZUI01082994.1:0-18965 GCA_013401135.1 Cettia cetti
TCCCTTCCCTTCCCTTCCCTTCCCTTCCCTTCCCTTCCCTTCCCTTCCCTTCCCTTCCCTTCCCTTCCCTTTTTTTTGTTTGTTTGGTTTTTTTTATAAATTCACCCACTGTTTGGAAAATGTCATATCTTTGGCACATTATGCACTTAGAGCTCTGTTTCTTCTGACCACATATAGTTCACATGGCTTCATTTAGGACCTGATCTGAAGGCTGGTGGTCACAGCTGGAGTCATTATGCTGTCTTTGATGCCTTTTGGAGCAGCCTGAGTAGATTTTGGTACATCTTCAATCATGTTGGGTAGGTATAAACCCTTACTCTTCCCAGACCTCTGTCTCTTCTGAAACTGGAGCAGTATTTTCCTATCTACTGGCAGCCTTGGAACTTGGATAGCCATAGGAAGCATCAGAGATAGATGGAGATATAGACTGCACAGAAACATAAAAGGATATGTTTAAAAATGTAAAAGCCAATGATCTGCACAATGGTTTGCCTTCAACAGGTGACATATGAGAGGTGAAAACCACGTCAAGAATAACCTGACCCCAAAATGGAACCAGTCCTGGGACATCTCACACTTCATTCCATCCCACTCTTCAGACAAAAAACAGCCTTCTCCCCTCTTCCCATGGCAGCCTCCTCTAGCACCACCCTGTCCATTGCTGCAACCACACAAGTTCTATCTTGCCACGAATCCATGGCTCTGGCTGGAGATCATGGTGGGGGCACTGATTCTTTTCCAGCAAGTCCCCACAGGTCAGGTGCAGTGGCTAATATGAAAAAGCAGCCTTTGAGAGGGCAGCACCATATTTTCCAATGTTGGACACCTTTTACTCTATTCCTCAGCAAAAGTAACCTAGCGCAGGTCTGCCCAGGGGTGCAGGCAGAAGCATCCACAGCTTGGAAAGACTCACTTCAAGCAGAAGCCTTACCAGGCAGAATCAGCAAGCAATGTAAGGGCCAGGCAATGACTGGGCAGCTTTAGGCAGTGCCCAGAGCAACAGGGGCACCTTTACTGCCATTGCCATACACTGTGTACAGCCAGGAAGCATCCAGCTCCACATGCATCTGTCCAACAAGCCCTTGCTTGAAAGCCAGTGTGAGCAGAGCACAAGTGCTCTGCTTGTGCCACAAGCAAAACTATGCTGCTCTGCATGCACAGAGGCACAGCAGGATTCCACAGCAAAGCGCCGTCGGTCTAGCATAGCTTTGTCCCAAGGTAGGGTGTCACCCCTCACCCTGCAAACAGAATGGATGTCCAAGGTAGGGTGTCACCCCTCACCCTGCAAACAGAATGGATGTTACTCCTCTGAGATGATTTCAGCCATACCAGAGGCTGCCAGTCACATGGGAACAGCCCTTCAGAGCAACTCCTAACAGACAGATGACATGACAAATGTCTCTGCCCGCAGGAGGGGAAGAGGCAGGGCTCCCCTAGCCCCTCGGGAGGAGAGTGCCCAGAGGAGTGGGAGGCATGTGGTCTTCACTCCGAAAATGCTGGCAATGTTTACAAAGTCAGACATGTCAGCACAGTTACAGTCAGCAAAGTGAGTGCAAAACTGGCCGTGTTACTTCCCAGATCTGAGGGATACAAGGCAAAAACACACAGATGGTCGGCCACTTTCCATAATGAAACACGTCTTTATTGTCCCAAGGAAGCTGCATTTCACAACCTAAGCACTGAGGCTTTGCTTCTTTTTATATATTTTATTTTCTCTGCAAACTGTGGGCAGTTTTGCCCCGTCCTTAAATCAAAAATTGTGGACGATAAAGACGTGTTTCATTACTGAGAGCTGCCCAAGCATCTGTGTGCAATGGACTTCATTTTCTTCTGTAGGTTGCTGGCACAAACATTCCCAGACAAAGCCAGAGCGGAAACTGAAGTGAATGCAGGGATCTGAGTACTCCCAAACTTGGGGATAGCTCAGGTTTTGTGGCTACTTCTTTCTGGTAATGCCCAGCAGCCACATCCTGAAC
This sequence comes from Cettia cetti, assembly GCA_013401135.1. Classification (NCBI taxonomy): domain Eukaryota; kingdom Metazoa; phylum Chordata; class Aves; order Passeriformes; family Sylviidae; genus Cettia; species Cettia cetti. The sequence continues at coordinate 1,977 of VZUI01082994.1, forward strand.
TTTAAAGGATGTGGTGAAGTTTAGGCACAGACTGGCTTTGCCAGATTTGAAGTACTTGGGTGCCCATGCTGCTATGGTTCCCAGAAGAAGCACAAGCTCACAAGAAGTAGATTCTATCCTTCAGGGGATGACTAAATTTGTACAAGTTGGCTTTGAGGAGCCTATCTAGAAAATGCATTATGCTAGTGATCCCACAGCCTTTATTTTGTTTTGCTTTGTTTCTGTCCTCACTAGTAGGATTGCAGCCCTTACCTTTGGCAGGGCTCATGAGCACTAGTTTGGGAACATCTTCCCATTAGCTGGGGCTGAGTTCCTCCTCACCAGCAAGGAGGGGATGTGATGTGATGTTCAGTCCCCACAACTGCCATTCGTGAGGCTCTAGGAGCCCGCTAGGGTCCTGCCTGTCCAGCAGAAGCGATGCTGACATGTTCTGATTTACACTCCTGACAGAATACTTAACAAATGCAATACTTAAAAGCATTACCATATTCACCTTGGGACGAATCCATTCAGAAACACAGTACAAAGCATATGGTTGTGATGACAGCTCTGGGACCAGGATCTATTTGTCCCTAGTGCAATGGGGTTATTCCTGCAAGCACATATTTTGTGAGAAGCAGTTGGCTTTAATGATGCTTAAACAGCCCCCCCAGTTCTCTTTCACAGAAAAGACAGAAAGACTAAGAAACTGAAACAGAGGAAGAAGAAAAGGAGAGGGCCCCAAGAAAAAGACAAGTCATTTGTGCCACAAATAAAACTACGGAGCTCTTGACCAGGCACCTGAATAATTAGAAGCATGTTTGTAAAGCTTCCCTATCTGCAGTATTTGTACTGGTCTGTGGTGGGTTCCCAAAGACAATAAAGTCTGGGAGGGGAGCAGCCAAATGTGATTCTTGAGAGCCATGATTTTTGCTGTAGGCTTGCTGTGGGAGCCAGGACTGAACGAGGATATGTGCCTTCCCATGCTGTGGCATGGATATGTGGCTCAGGCTACTTGCTTGGTGAGGCTGAATTGTTTCTTGTGTGTGTGGACAGTTTTACACTGGAGGTAGACCCCAGGGCTAATTAGCCTGGCTTAATTTCTCCTTAATCATTACCCAGGTCCTGGTTTGAAAATCTACTTTGCTTTAGATTTAGAAGCCAGCCAGCACAAAAGTGCCAATTCAGTCCAACTCATGCTGCATGAGCAAAGGGTAATAAGACACTTTACCATAATGTGCCACCACAGCATGACTCCCTCTGCATGAGATCTCTCTCGGTGCTCAAAATACAACATTGATATACATTGATATATATTGACAATACAACAAAAAATACATTTTAATGGACAATTCAGGCACACTGATGTTTAACCTACACAATTAAAAGCAAGGATAATTGAGTCACTAGAAACTAGGTATTAAGCACTTTTACTGAGCTATTAGATACCTCCCCTAAATATGGCAAATGCTACAAAAAAAAGAACATGCATTTTCTAAATCTATATAACTCATCTTCTCTGCTGTTTAAATTTCACCTTTAGCTTCTTAAGTTGCAAGGACAACCAAGGAAATTAACTTGCAAGTTCTTGACTGTCCTTGCCTAAAGCACATGGCTTCCCAGACTCTGCGTTCTTTTCCTTAGAAGGTGTTTGAGGAAAAAAACCCCTGTGTGAATTCACTGTCCTGTTAAAAAATCCAAATAATTTTTGGTGGCCGATTTGAAGAGTAAGTGGTGTATTGGCTGGGCACAATGCAGAGCTGAAACTGCACTAAAATACTCTTTGGAGGAGCTGAACACAGGAGGGATAAAGAGCCTGGACCCTTGGGTTGGCTTGGCCAGGCTAGTTGGTGGATGTTGGCATTGAGGAATGGAGTAACAAAAAGCTATGATGCAGCTGAGCATTGATCTGTGTAAGAAGGCCAGCCTGTGATCTCAGTGAAGTCGTTATATCACTTGGGAAGTAAAAGAAGAAAGAAAAACATGCTCCCAGTTTACTTCTTTGCTGTTCTCCCCTGTCCCACTTCTTGCTACATCACAAGATGTCCATGTGGCAGCGCATGGATTGTTGTTTGCAGCATGTCTGCTACAGCTGTCTACACCCGTGCTTCTCTCCCAGGTATTAGGCTGCAGGGCAGGCCATCACCTGGCCAGCTTGGTGGCCAGAGCCCTCCATGGTCTTGCACAGCAGGTGCATAAGGCTCTGCTGTCAATTCTTCTCTGCTGCTGAGTAGGGCAGAAGAGCACAGCTGTATGTGCAGAATACCACAGCTGTATGAGCACACAACACGACACGAGTTGCTGTGTAGCCACCATGGGGTACAGACTGACATCTCATGAAGTGCCATTTCTCAAGCTGCACCTCAAAGGCAGCTGTAACCTGCAGCTAGAGCCAGAAAAAAACACCTGGTTCTCACAGCAGACATTTCCATGCTCTCTTTCTTCTTAGAAACATGTACAGCAGTAGATACAGTGTGAAAAAAACAACTGTTTGCTTGGACCAAGAGCTTCCCATTTGTCAGAACTTGCTGGGAGAATTAGAGGAGTTCAAGAAACAGCCCATGATTGGCAACATGGCATTATCTGTACCCACAGCTTGACATTCACCTTCTTGTCACAGTCAGAAGCTCAGAGTGTCATAGAGAGAAGTTGGGGTAGAAAAAGTTGTTGATAAATGGTCTTCTTCTGAAGTCCTGAGCAGGAAAAGTGTTCCTGAGTGAAAACCATAAAGAAAGCCCTTTTTCCACTGCTAAGCTGACAATCAAGCATGCTGAGAGTCAAGCCTTTTGTGGGTGATTCATGGCTCTAGGGTCACACAGGTTGGAGCTTCTCATCTGAAGGGGATTAGGTGTTTCCAAGGAAGCACAATTCTTCAGTGCCTGTTTTTGGAGTTTTTCGAACCTCAGACCTGCTTAAGACCTCCCTCATTACTCTGTCTCATCACATGAGAAGTCCATCACAGCTTTGGCAGAAGGTATGGAGGGGAGTGGTGTGGGGCACATGAAAGGAAATCCTTTGAAGGGTGCTAGTTCCTTCCAATAAATCCAAATACATCTGGGTGCAAGGAAAGCCAGGCCAGCTCCTGGGAGTCTCCTTGGTGTCCAGATAACATGTTCATCCATCTGATACTCTGTCAACAGAGCATGCTCCCCACCTGGTGCTCTCTGTGTGCTCCATGCTTTGCTGCACAACTGCACCTTCCACCCTGCTCGCTGCAAGCCAGCACAAACATCTGTTTGTGTGGGGAGCACCGGCTGCAAGGCACATCCATGTGGTGACAACCCAGGGAAAGACAAACCTCCTGTGGATAACACACACAAGGCTGGATCCTTCACTGATGAGAACAGGCTTTCATCAGACTGCCAGGAGCAGGGCTGGAGCAGGCTTCACTGGCCCTTGTTTGACTCCTTCCAAACTCTCTCCTCTGCTCCTCTCTCCTTTCCAACATCAAACACTTCTCTCCTAGCAAGGTGTTTTCTGATGCTTTGCATTAAGTTCACAGCGTAAAATTAGAATGTACTGGGCCACTACAGGATGCTGAGGTTGTTAAGGCTCCATGTGCACATGCACATGTGTGTGTATGTGTGTGTTTAATGCAGGGCTTTACAAAACTATCAAGCACTCTTTAAAGTACCATAAAATTTAATGCTCAGTAGGGAAGCCTAAACAAATGAAGCAGCACTATAAAATGTTTAGTGTTTCTATTGCTTTCACTTTGAACATGAAGACTTACTGCAAATCACAAGAGGGATTTCTCTGTTATTTTCTCTTTCTTATCTTTTCTCCCTTTGCCTTTTTTTCTTCTGGGTTCCCTATTCCCCGAGAATTTACCATGGATTTTGTACAGGAATATCTCCAATGCCCTGTATGCTTGATTCCAAAAATGTGGCTGTCTGCCACTGAAGGCAGCTGCCTGTTCTCTCATTGTTCCTTGGCAAATATATAACTGAGACTAAAAGAAAAAAGCACTACTCTTTTATTTACCCCAAAAGCCACTATATTTAATTATCTTACCATGTAAAGTGGCTGCTAAAAGTGCTTTGTGCAATTCTTATCCTTGGCCCACTGAGATTTTGTCTGCTTTTGTTGTGACTTCAAACACAGATCTCAAAGCTCAATCAGTAGAGAGCCAAAGTGGGCCCTGAGGTCTTCTGTGGCACAGGTGATGGGCATGTTTGGCACAGTGAAGACATTCAAGTGGCATATTCTTGTTTTTGTCAATGAACTCAACCATTGTGTGATTCCCACCTGAGCTGCACATCTCTCAAACCCTCTAAAGTAAGGCAGGGCATGAGCAGGTGGGGTGTGCTTCTTGCTGCTGTGGGAGCACATCTCAGCTAATGCTCATGGAGCAATAGAGTCAACTACTGGTGAATAAAATTAGGCAGTAAAGTGCTACTTTCAGAGGCAGTGGGGATTAGATATGACCTGTACCAGTAGAACAGTACCAGATTTTTCCCATCCTCATGGTCCTCACCTGTAGTCTAATGGTGACAATAATTGCTGCCTTGTGGCATAAAACTTACAGCTCTCTGATTATGGTTTGTGACATTTGTCTTCTCAGGACTGAGTTGCAGGACGAGTTTGGAAGGGCAGAGAAGGACAGGCTTCTAGTTGGCGTGGCTGTGTTTCCACCAACAGGCAATGGAAGCGTGAATAAGAGGCAATAAAGATTGTGAGGTGTTGTCTCCACCTCTTCTGGACTATGCCACAATATTATGTAAATGTATGGTTTCAATTCTGTCCATTCATGATCCCTCTGGAGAGAAGATGTAACCAGTTGCCTTTGTACAAATAATTTTTCAATGTGAAAGGCTTCAGATTGTCCAGGACATTGAATGGCTTCTCTCTTTCTAGACCTGGAAGAGGCCATAACTCATGGCCTTTCCTATTAATTCAGCCATGTAGTTCTCTCTTGTCAGGGGAACATTGCAAACCTTTTGTCCTGACTGGAACCCAGGAAAGTAGGGATTAAACCTTGGACATATGCTAACGCTCCTGAATTTGGACACAAGTGGAAAGACCTCTTCTGTTTTCTAGTTTTCCTTCCATCTGCCCTGGGGCCTGAACTTAACTGCAGGTTTCAGCATGAGAAGAGGCATGAAGTTCCAATGTGCACATCTGGAATTAAGAGCTGAAAATTGGGCTCGGTGCTGATAACGCTTTATTGACAGGAGATGAAAGTCTTGATTCCAATAACTTTCTGAGCTCCAGTTCCCACTGCTTTACGAGGTGTTACACACTTTGGTACCTTTGAGAGAGAGTTTGCTTCCCCTCCTTCTCTCCCACATCTTTATTGCTTCTGTTCCACAGACTCGAGTCATTAAAGTCTGAAACGCTTCAGCCCAAGAGGGTACGGAAACCTCCTTTTCCTGAGCCACAGTGAGGAAATGTCAGCAACCAGCTTATCTGAGAGGGATGGACATGACAGACCCTGAGGCCAGAGTGCTCCCAGGCTCCCAGCATCAGTCAGGGGCAGAGCTCAGCACTAAAGGCTCAGGTCAAACACCATTTGCTAAGAGGGCAGGCACCTACGATCCATACTCAGTTCATCTTCCTTCCTCTGCCTGATGCATGGCAACAGCACAGGAACTCCCATGCTACCCAAAGAGGGCTCACAGTGTGTGTGTGTGTGTGTGTGTGTGTGTGTGTGTGTGTGTGTGTGTTGGGGTGCAGGGTGGTGTCAAAGTAAAAGCAGAGGAGGCAAAGATAAATCAAATACTGCAGGAGGTATGGTGACTGTCATTCCCACTGCCATGTGTTCCTACACCAGCAACACAGGGCACAAGGCAGGACTCGTAACTGGGACCTTATCCAGCATCAAGAAGCAGATTGATCTCAGAAGGCTTCAAGTCAGAGGGGTGCCAGCCACTTCCATCAAACCTGTCTTATAAATCCCAAGTCATCTACATCCATGGGACTTTGGAAAACCAAGATAGTACCTGTGTTCTTGTTTCCCTTTGAGCTGACCCAAGTTACCATTCCTCTCTGTGCTCTAGTCATTCATTGAGAGGCTTCCTCCTGCCTGTCTTGGGCTACCTGGTCATTTACGACTCACTCCTACTGCCGGAAACAAGATCTAATAAGAGTCAGCTGCTGTAAGGGACCCCAGACCCTAAATCAGTTCTGCATTAGCAGCAAAGGCTCCATGAAGGAAAAGTCAAAGGCTGCAGGCCATTATAATTACAACTGTCAAAATATAGCATTGCTCAAATTGGGAAATATTTTATAAAGGTTTTTATTGTGCGTGTGTTCAGAAAATCTCTGCTTGCCTACAGAAAGGCTTCTGTATTTTTTTCTTCCTTATATTAATTTATTTTCTAACAAATACTACCTCTCCTTAAAATTCTTGCCTGTGCATTTCTGGACAATTTCAAATTTTCTTTAGAGAGGAAAATATCTGAACAAATGAAGTTTGGGATTTTCAGTCAAAAATGAGGCATTTTTTCTAAAGTAAAAATTGCAATAGGAACTTTAGTGGGCTATCAAAAGTCCCATGTCACATTTTAGAGTCAATGTTTTCAGTTACTTATCATCAAAACTTGCTGTAAGGGCATCAGGGAATCTGTAATCTCATCACAGAGTAGAGGAATATCCATCTTTAGAGCTGAGTGTGGAGATGAAGAACTCTCTCTGCAGCTCCCAGTAGGTAAGGCAATGACATATACATAAGCCAGAAAAAGATAAATATTTTCAATGCTAACAACAATTCAGATGAAATTTTTACATTTTTAATGTTAAAACCACCCCAAGCTTTCAGCTCAGCTGTAGCTGCAGCTCTGTGATGGCACTATTAAGGCTCCTGTAGTTACTGCAGGCAGTCAGTTCCCCCTGCAAGAAGCTGCTGCAGCATTTATCACAACACTGGGGTTGTAACTAGTGTTAAGTAAGACTGTCCTATGTGTGGGTAAACTATGATCCAGAAACCATGCTCATTTGCTGTCTCTCACTCATCTCCTTTACCTGATTGTGACTCTGCATTGAGCCAAACTGTGTAGGAGGAAATTGTGACTGAAGCTACAAGGTTCCTCTGGGCTTCGCCTTTACTGCTGAGCCTCTTGTCCTATATGATACCCATCCATCACCCTTCACAGACCAGCATTTCTGAAGCCCACAGGAAAGAAGGCATTTTAAAGTAGCAAAAAATCTCCACTTTCTTGGCTGAATTCAGAAGTGACAACCCTTCAGCAGTTTGCTGGGATGCTGCTTACCTGCAGGCCTCCCCTATCTGACTTGAATATCCATTTTGTCCTTTGGTGATTTCTTCTCCTTGTAGAAGAAAGGAAGAATTAAGCCTTCAGCAAGCTAACCTTTTTCTCCAAGTTTGCTGACAGCCCAAGGCCTCTCAATAGCTGCAGGCTGCTCATACATACTCTTATAAGGTCAAGTCCAATAATGCAAGACTGCCACAAAAACCTAAGGGAAGGTTTCCCTTAGAAGGTACAAGGTTTCTTCCCAGTTAACACTGTCCTGATGCATTCAGGCAATAGATGTCAGGTCTTTGCTTCTCCTAATGCTTTCTGAAAGAGTTGGGTGCCTTTATTTTACATCAAATATTAAAGAACAGCTCAAAATCGGGAAAGGTCTTGAGTGCTCTCTTGAAAAGATCCCCAGAGAGCATGAGAGTGGAATCCTTTCCTTGCTTTCACAGATTTTATTTTATGTTTATAGGAAGCCTTTTGCTCTTTGTTGGACCTGAATTGTCTCTAGTCTGTCAGCCACATGGTGCAGATGTCGGCATGTCCTTCCCTGCCAGCATTCTCCCAGTCATTATTCCCAAAACCTGATCTCCTTGTCTGAGCCTCCATGTGTTAAGGAACCCTTTGGGACTACATGATTATTTCCTTCTGCCTGTTGTGTATCCCCTGACGGCTAGTCTGGTGAAAGCCAAGCTTTGACCACAGTCTTAGAACCAGTTCATCATGAAGGGAGAATTGCCATTACTTGGAGTTGCAGTCCTTTTCACTAAACACATCTTGTCACCAGCCTCAAAAAAAGCCCAACCAAAAAAGAAAAAAAAAAAAACAAACCAAAACCCAAAACACAAACACAAACCACTAAACAAAAAAAAAAAAAACAAAACCCAAACAAACAACAAAGAAACAGAGAAAGGTGATAACTTTTGAATTTCTTCACATCGTGGAAAGTGCATCTATTTACTTTCTGTTCAAAATTACTTTTAAGTTTGAATAAGGAAAACAACAAGGACAATACCCCAAAATTAGAGTGTGTGTAAGGCAGTAAGGTATGAGTATGTGTTAAACTGGAGTCTCCTGACTGAGTCCCCTGGCTTCCCACCAGGTAAGTCACCTACAGACCTGCTATGAAATGTTGTATCCTCCATCGCATGAAAAGAGAAGCCTGAGGGAACATAGGACAAGGGCCTAAACAGTAATGGTTGGCCTGGGTTAGTCACCAAATCTTCCATTACTGGAATGGAAGAGTCTTAGAAAAAAAAAACTAGTGATGGGATCAAAACACCAAGAGGTATTTCTTCATCCAGCCTAGAGTTAAGCCATGGAATTCTTTGTCACAGGATGTTTGGATATAAATAATGTACTTACCAGAGGCTAAATTAAAGGGGAAAAATAATTTAGAGCTATTAAACACAAGGATATTAAATTGCTGGAAGTCTGGAAATATGTGCTTGAAATCTGTCTTGTTTGTCCTCTTCTAGGCATCCATTGTGCAGGTCTCAGAGGGGCCACAATAGATGAACCTTTGGTCAGCTGCTGTGTTGAAGGACCATGCAATCCCGTGTGTGTTTAGATGATTTGCGTTTCAGCCCATATTGCTCCTTTGGAGGGCCTTACTACTATCCAAAGCTTATTGCTTTTTCCTTCCCTTGCCAGTCCTGGCTTTCCACTGGCTAATGAGGGAGCAACAGATACCTGTGTGTCTGCCCTGATGGCCAACAGAAGATGTTAAGCTTTTCCCACCATAATCCTCTGAGGTGAAAGTGAGGGGTAAGAAGTTGAGCGTGCTCCACTTCTGCCACAGCTGTCTGCGATCTCCTGCTCCCCTCTGACAGATGGGAAATACCCTGAAGCAAAATTGAGAGGAGCCCTGTTTATTTTGGGACTGCAGATTACTGTCAAACATGAAGAGAGACAATTATTTCCATTGTGGAAAATGTGGTATTAGTGAATGAGCAGTTCCCTCCACCTCGCCTTTGTGTTTTGCTTTTCTCTAAGGAAGGTTTCTTTTCTTTTTGCAGCACAGGCTTGAATTAAGTGGGCAGAAAAGAATTTAAATACAAATATTTGTAAACTAAGTGGTTTTCCCGAACAAAGTAGATCCAGATGACAGTCTGCCCACTGCAGCACCTCGGTGCCTGTCATGCCACTGCCCCTTTGTTCGGCAGCTGGGCTCCAGAGGAGGCATCCCGAGAGGCACAGCCAGGCCAACAGGCAGCACCCACTGCTGGGGGATGGCAGTGGAAGAGCCCAGTTGGAGGGTGGCCCGTGGCAGGGTGAGGGAGACCAGGCATTTCTGGCTGCTGTCAGTCTTACACAAGTTGTATTACAAGTGCCAGACTGCCAGGATTGAAGGCCATGAGGACTGTGGTAAGGCTGATGATAAAAGAGTCTGAAGATGCAGAAGGTGCTATGAAGGTGTAGAAGAAGACCTTGCTGGTGTCTGATTGGTTTGTCATGGGTCAAATAGACCCTGGCAGTTGTGTGGGAAAATAAGGAGCAGTGTGGATGACCAGCTTCTGAGGAAGCATGAGCTCTAGACAGCTCTCATGGTTCATCAGGTCAAGATTTTTCTGGTGTAATCTTTTCTTTCCAGAAAAAAAAATTTTGCTTGCCATATCCTAAACCATCTGAGGGATTTGGTAACAGCTTAATTAGGAGAAGTTTCTCATGTCTCAGAAGGTCAAAACTGAGGTGGGTGTGCTCTCTTGAAAATGACCAGAAGCTAAAACCTTCTCTCGGATCATAGGTGATCCAGACCCCTTGCTCAGAGTATGTCTAAGAAGTCCCCACCTTCATCCAAACCTTGATGAATGGATACTTTGCATTGTTTTTAATGGAAAAGCTTCAAACAAGCTCTAATCCATCCTGAAGAGAAAACAGAAGAAAAATACTGGAAGCACAGGATGGAAAATGCACTTTTTGCCCATCAGTATGAATTATCATCCCAAGATTGTGCTTGCTAACATAATTTCTGCCTCATGTTGCTCAGCTCCCACAGCTCACCCCTGCAGGCATGGGCTCCCACCAGTGTAGGTTTGCAGGGCAGCACAGCACTCTTTGACTGCTGCTGAGCTGCATCTGCCAAATGCCAGGAGAGTGCCAGGTTCAGCTCTGCTAGATGTTATTTTTAATTCTTAATAGTGCACTGAGGCCCTCATTATTTCCCATTGTTCGTTTTGGGGGGGAACTGTACTGAACTGTACTGTTCACTTGTTCTGGCTTTTTCTGCAAAGGCCTGAAATGTTTTTTTCTATTTGTTCTCCAAAACAGAGCATCCCTGCAAATGGCACATACTAGATTTTCACCCTCCCTGTGTCTTAACCACAAATGTCCTGACAGTTTCTGTACTGTTAACTTAGTCTTTCTGCAGTGTCTGCTCAAACTCTCTTGTCTGTCTGTACAGCCATGGCAGGACTTGATGGAAAAGAGGGAAGGAAGGAAGACAAATTCCTGGTACAGCATATCTGTATGGAGCAGCCTTCCAGGTCATCAGGATGGCCATCCCATTGACAGAGAGGCTGATCCTGCACCCTCTCCCTCAGTATCCATGAAATATATCTCACGTTAAATCACCCATCACATTACTGAAGGGGGCACTGATGTATTTGATTAGTAAGGAAGCTCTGAAGGAACCCATCTGTCTTAGCATTTGGACGGATATTTATCTCTTTCATGGGTTTCTTTTGTCCAAAGGAATCGTTTACTCTGATGTGAAATAATGCAAGATCTGGTCTCTTTGGGGATTTCAGCAGGAAGCTATCCTCCCTAAGCCTCATTTTAATCTCCTGTTGTCGTAAATCAGGAATAACCGCAAGAAAGTCAGTAAAATTAAGCTTGTGAAAACTGATGTACGAAACTCGGGGACTCTGATCTCTGCCAGCAATGGAAATGAATTCACTCCCTGAATCTCTGTCTGGATGCAAACACTGCTGGTATTTCAAGACACCCAGATATGGCTCTGAACATTTCATGTTTGAATACTGTGCCCAGGCTTTGGAAAGTGCCTCCTCACATGATTTTACTGACCAGGTAGAAGGGAGTATTAGAACTTCTAGGGAGAAAAATCTCCTTCTGGGGCAGGCTCAGGCTAGATAATACAAATAAGAAACTCTGGTTGTATAGAAGAGCTTTCAAACCTACTCTTACCCCAATCAAGCTGTTGCCACACACTTCCTGATCACATCAATTAAAATGATGGGCATAGATCAGATTGAAAAAGGAAATCTAAAGTATATTACTGTGATATCAGAGCAGCCTGTTTCTAAAACTTGTGTGACCACAGGAGTTCCAGGAAAAAATTATTTTTCTTTTGTTCTACTTACCCAGCAGATAAAGTCAGGAAAAATATTTTTACAATTTCTTCTCTTTCAAATGGCTAAAATCTGAGCTTAGTTCCTTTCCTGATTCAGATAAATAGAATGGATTCTGATTAAAAGCCTTTTTTAATTGGAACTCCAAAAATAAGAAAATTATTTAAGATTTTCCCATGCTGAAAATATGAATTTAAGGATAGATTTTCAACAATCTGACTTGCAAGATGCCATTTTTAAATTCATTTCCCATCAACATTTTATTTGTGTCAGACAGTATGAATGGTCTGTTCACTTTCATAGTTTGGGGAGATGCTGAGATTTCAGACCATGCAGGAAATACCAATTAATGCCATTCCTTCTCGAAATGCTCATGCTTTCACATTAGGGTTTGGCATGAGACCAGGTTTTAAGAGTGAAACACTGCCTGTCTGTCAATGTTTTATGATTCTTCCAGTGATGTCTGGGCACCTTATTGTTTTTGTTAAAGCTTGAGAGATACACAGAGAAGTGACCTTTCTGCTTTCACAACTTGTATAAATAAAGGGGCAGACCTGGAGGATGGTAAGGTAAAATTTCACTTTGTGAGAAATTTTCACTTTAAAAACTGAGATGTCATTGTGAGTGAAAGTGAAAAGACAGACTTCATGAATTTCCCCAGATATAAAATGTTGAAACATTTCAATTTGTTGTGTCAATGAATCATCTGCTGCTGGTATGGAACTGCTCTGTTTTTATAGCATCAAAACATGCAGCAGTATGTTAAATATGACACCTGGTATATCCAGGGATATTTCATATACTTTGCAAATGACAGTGAAACTAGCCAAAGCATTGAACATAATTTTCAAAATAAAGCAAGGGATGGGGAGCCATGGAGCAGTAATCACTGTGCTGAGTCTCAGCAAAACCACTCTGCTCTGTGCTGGCGATAGGCAGGACAAAGACCCCTCTGCTGTGTCCTGGTCCTGCTTGAAATGCCAAAGAGTGATGGCAAAGCCTGGCCCTTTGCAGAAGATCTTGCTGCTTACTGAGCACTAGAGTAACAACTACAGGCCAGCCTTGCTCCAGCCCATGACACTGGGCACTGGCTCTTTGCAGCCTTTCTAAAAAACAGCTCCTTTTGCAGAGTTTGCTGCTCTGGAAGAGAGGGGAAGCCTCAACTGCATTTCCTGATGGTATCTCAAGATGCTGCAATGTTTAAATAATTCTAAAATGCTATCTGATATGGGAAAGTCCAAACCAACTATATTTGTTTTGAAAAACTCCTAGATTAAGAAAGGGAAAGTGGCTGCTAACATGAATGTCTGACAAGAGCATCCATTGATACCCATTTTAGGGTTTTTATAAACTACCTGTTTTGAAACCTTGCCTTTACATCCACTTAAAATACACAGGTAGGGCAGCCCGTGTTTCCCAGCATGTGCCACATGCTTGCCCTCCCATGTCACTCTGGGGGCTGAAGGGTATGTCCCCCACATCCCCTGAGCCCTCACTTTGTGGCCCTCCCCTGAGGAGCAGGCTCTGCAGCTCTCCACCAGGCACTGGCAGGGACTGTCTCTTGTGATGGCTGTCACCAATTTGTTCCTCCCTAATTTCTTTACCTCCCCCTGCCTGATCATTGTACGGACATCAAGAGGCTGCGATAGGCATGTTTGAATAAGACAAATGAACAAAGACATTCCCTCTGCATTTCCCACTCAATAAATTACAGATGGGACTGAACAAACCCCCCTCAATCCAGTGTGTCATTATGTATCTGCCACTATTGCTTTCCAAGAGGAAGGATGAATGTAGCTTTAAATGATTAGCTGCCTTATGTACTACCATGTCTCAAAGCAACAGGGGGGTAACACAGGCAAATAACTACACAGCAAGGAAGTACATGAGGGCTGAGCATTCAGGACTCTCTAACAACTGTGGTTTCTTTATAAAGAGCATTAAAGATGGTTTTAATGTACTGTATACGATGCAACAGATGCAGGATGCCTCTGGCAAAACTCCTCTGGTCCAAAGCTGACTGAAGACAGTTTGATGATTTGCAGGGAGCTACAGATCCCAGAAGGGGAATAGTACATACCTGTCAGCTAGTTATCAAAGCTCAAACAGGCCTTGGAAAATCTTAATTAGTATTGACATCAACACAATTCTATGAGCTTGGGAACAGTCAGAATTTGATGCCTTTGCCCTGTTCTCTTCCACCCTAGTCTCAGTCCTGCTGAATTTGGGGGCCAGCTCACTCTGGCATGTGAACATGCCTCTGACACCACCTGGTGCAGTATCCCTGTCTCCAGGCTGAGCAGGAGCAAACAGCATGCTGGCACCCATCTATTCCTGCTGCCAAGGGTGGCTGTAGCAACTTCAATGTGGCAATGACATTGATAAATTCAGGGCAAGAGCCTGCTCAAAGGACAACAAAACATATCCTAGCAAGCCCTAAGAATCACATGGCTAGTCTATCATGTCTCAGAAATACAATGATGCTTCAATCTCAGAGGGTTTATATCAATTAGGAATAGAATTAGACTGAGTCTAAATCCCAACTATGACATGGATCTCCTGTCCCTTTCCTTTCTGTAGTGAGACCTGCAAAGAGCCCTTTCCTTTATAAGGACTTCAGAATTCAAATTTCTCTTACATATTGTGATGACAGTGATGATTGCCTTCATAAATAAATTCTCTCATTTGATTTGATTTCCCAGTAGACATTCCATCTATAGCTTGTCTTTTCTTTTTCTCCCTGCTGCCTCTGCCAATTTCTTCATCTGATCTGGCTACATAAGCCTTCCCAAGCTCCTGTAACATATTCACTAGAGACAAATTTTGCATGGAAACCCAAGGACAGAGCAGGCACTGCAGGAGGAAAATGAGAGTTTCACATCATGTTGCTCAAAGGGAACTGTGAACAGAGGAAGCATGTCTCTGGGAGCGAGAAAAGCCCATGTCTTGCACACTCTCTGCCTGAACTGGATCCAAATCTGAATTTCCCCACAGATCTGCAGCTACATCAGTGGGATGCTCAGGACTTTAAAGAGAACTATAATGTCCACCTGCGGGCCCAGCCTCAAAGTTTCCTTAAGTCCTGGGAAAGGATGAAACTACCCCTACCTCCAGTTTTGTCTATACATCATATCCTCCATATTCCCAGCCTCTTCTAAGAAAGACTGAAGGCAGCAGAAACTTAACTGTGAAGCCTCCAGCAGTCCCAGAAGGAAGGGAAAGGAAATACTTTCTGCTTCCTTTGTTAGAACTAGAAGAACAAGCACTCTCCTGCAGACAGTTTGGGAGGGAGCCTGCAAACATCCTCATATCTGTGAGGTGCAGACCTTCACACACATTTCAAGAAAGAAAAAGAAAGAACAAGAAAGAAAGAAAGAATGAACGAATGAACAAAAGAACGAATAAGAAAGAAAAAATGAGAAAGAACAAGAAAGAACTAAAGAAAGAAAAATGAAAGACCAAAAGAAGGAAAAAGAACGAATGAAGAACGAAAAAAAGAAGGAACAAGGGAACAAGCAATAAAAAATGACGGAGAAAAAGAAGGAACAAGGGAACGAGAAGAATGAGTACTGGAACACGGTGCCAGTTCTGAAGATGGCTGGACGTGTCTGAGCTGTGCCGGCACTGGTGGGTCTTTCAAGTGCACTTAGTAGAGCCTGGAAGGGCTCCAGAGCTGGACTGGGTGTGGTTGGTCGCTCAGGACTTGATTTCTCAACACAGTCAATGGGATGCTCATGGAATGGAGAGTGAAGAAGAGAATTGTACTTGGTGAGACTGGAGTTTTTCCAAACTCCCTCCTATGTGAAGACTGAATTCTCACCTATTTTCAGAAATTTACCCCCAAAAAATTTCCAACAATTAAAAAAAAAAAAAAGTTGGAATGCTATGCCTGTCTTGAAAGAAGAGACAACCAGAATTTAATTTCATTTCAGAGAGTTGAATAAGTGGACTGAACTCAATGGTCATCTGGCTAGGAGTGATCAAAATTCCATAAGCCCCATATGGGTCATATGAAAATGTCCATTTGTCTGGAAACCATAAGAGCCCTACTAGTGCCAGGGGGGACAAATATCCAAGAGCAGTTTCCAGACAGGAGATGACATTGTCCCCAGGGCTCCCATTGTTCCACAAATACAGCAGCTGGTCTTGTCTGGGAGCAACATAGGATCCAGGACAATGCAGTGGGGTTTGTCCCAGCATCCCATGCTGGTTTGCATCCTCCTGCCCCTGCAGTTTGGACTCCCCAGCAGCCCTCCTGTCAGCACAGCAACACTGTCAGTTGCAGGACACAGCGACACATGGCTCTAAGCACAAGGATGGGTTACACCCACAGTAGCCTGGGAACCTCTATCACAGAGGTCTTTCCATTTGCAAGGAGGAAAATCCAACCAGCCTTGAAATTACAACCACCAGATGTCATCCCTGAAACTGCCAAAGGTATGGACAGTCTTGGAGCAACTTTTCTCCTCTCTGTATGAATCTAAAACTAATGGAAAAGCATCTTTTTCCTAACTCTCCCAAACTCACTAATGGCCAGGACAGGGTTCTGGGCTGAGGCTGCCAGTGGCTCATGATGCGTTTACTGGTGCTACATGGAGGATGTGATGGTCACTCCCTTGGCCACATCTTCATTCTTTCTACATAACAGCTTGCATGCAAAAGCATCTATAAAGACAGTAAATATTTTCCTCATGTTGCCAGTTGAATGACTTCAGGATGGCCAGAGAAGAGCAGAGAGAAGGGAGACAGTCCATGCACTGAAAGAGTGCAGTAGGGAATGGAAAGAAGCATGAGGTATTGAGATCTGATGTAAGTGAGGGAACTGCTTGTAAATTCCTGAATTAGACCAATCATTCTAAATTTATAGGAATGCAAAAGATAGTCACATCCGTTGCTGTCTTTTGCCAACTGTAAGCTTGCCAGTGCAATTTTTAGACTAGTGGGAGGAAGTTACATATACACTCACTTTTTTTCTCTTCCCTTTCACTTGGTGTCAAGTTTCAAGCAAAAATACCTTTTGGTAACGGAGGTTCGTTTTCTACATTTATGGGGTGCATGCAAATCAACTCAACAATCACTCTCATGCTTGATCAAAAAGGACTTGATCACAGGCAGTTCTTTGTCTAAAGGACACTTAGGCATGCATGGCCCTGTTGCCCAGAGAGCAGTGGTGAGCAGGGCATGTAATTTCCCACCTCCAGTCCACAGGGGCAACCCAGGTGTCTGCTGGCATGGCAAAGGCTGGAGTACACCTCACAATGCTGTGCTTTGGTCTGCCTAGGCAAGCACAGGCACACTGGAATGCACGTGCTCTGCCTACACCCAAAGCCACATGCTTTCTGCTTCCTTTCCTTGCCATTGGGGCATCCCTCAGAACACAGCCTTCCAATAACCAGGGACTTCAGAAGGAGGATTCAAGCCTTCAGATTTCAATATGTGGGGCGCTGACAGATCTGGCCTAAAGGGCTGTAAGAACAAAGAAAACTTCACTGAAATAGCAA
>VZUI01082994.1:19065-86165 GCA_013401135.1 Cettia cetti
TTGTCTAAAGGACACTTAGGCATGCATGGCCCTGTTGCCCAGAGAGCAGTGGTGAGCAGGGCATGTAATTTCCCACCACCAGTCCACAGGGGCAACCCAGGTGTCTCCTGGCATGGCAAAGGCTGGAGTACACCTCACAATGCTGTGCTTTGGTCTGCCTAGGCAAGCACAGGCACACTAGAATGTACGTGCTCTGCCTACACCCAAAGCCACATGCTTTCTGCTTCCTTTCCTTGCCATTGGGGCATCCCTCAGAGGACAGCCTTCCAATAACCAGGGACTTCAGAAAGAGGATTCAAGCCTTTAGATTTCAATATGTGGGGCGCTGACAGATCTGGCCTAAAGGGCTGTAAGAACAAAGAAAACTTCACTGAAATAGCAAACCAGCACACATGGGCTATGTGCATGCTCGTTCCTAAAATGAGAAGTCTCTATTTTTTCAAAGATCTTCAACTCCTAAAATCCATGCTCTTCCCTCACCAGAGGAAACTTGCCTGGCTCCCACTGCATTGGTGCTGTTGGCACTCCCTCCTGCAGGAACACCCACAGTGTGGTGCCCTGGCTGCACCAGGCCCATGCCCCTGGAATCGAGACATGGCAGTTGCCCTGTGCAGGGGCTCAGGCAGGGTCTGGGTTAACATCTGGGAGTTTTTACTCACTCTGCAGGCATTCCTCAAAGAGGTAAACACCTAGATGAAATCAGAAATTTCTACTGGTCCAAGGATCAAATTTTGTTCGATAATCCATAAATCCATACAATTTGACAAAGGCAGTAAACGTTTTTGTCTCAGATCTGATTTCTAGCATACAGATACTGTCATGGCAGCACTGATATCCACAATAAGACTTACAGGTTACCTAGAAACATGCAAGTGAATCAGCCAAAACAAGCAGCAGCTGAATTCAAGGTATCCATTCGTGCTCTAGAGCCTCTTCTGTTACAGAAAGCTGCATCCCAGTAATGTGGGATACTTCACTCATGAGTGGAATTGAGAAAAGGCAAACCTTTGCAGAGAGGAGGTGCTGGAAAGAGCTTTCATTTCCCTGCTCTGGTAAAAACTGGCACAGTCCTACAGCTATCAGAGCTGGCCGTGAAGAATCACATGCCCATGTTCTGACTGAGCATAGCAAAAAGAAGAAAATTATTTCACTGTCGAGAGGCACAAATTTTGCCGCCTGCACCCATCTGAGGAGAAATGTCCTTTCTAGACAGCTATTAAAACCCACAATGTTGTTTAGCCTGTAGCAAATCAGAGCATTATCTCATGCTCCTCTGGAAGCAATAAAAGGGACGCTAAACCAGCAACATTCTTCCTGGCTAGTCCATTAATGTCATATTTCCCTCCCCTTAAACCCAGCTTCTTACCTATGGCTTTACCTCTATTCGAGAAGCTGCGGCCTACCAGACTACAGGGTAAAAGGTGCCCAACCAGAGCCCTGTTCACCAGGCAAAGCTCACCCTGCTGGGGAATGGCTCATGGCAGATTCCAGGGCATGGCCCAGCCAAGAGCTGGACATGGAACACCAAAGATGAATTCCCTTGCCTGGCTTTAGACGCTTGCAATGCTGATATTTAGGCTGGCACTGGCTGGCTGTCTTCCCTAAGGTATCCCTAACTGCATAGAAACAGATGTTTCCTGGGTGTAATGCATCTCATACAGAGACAGAACTGCTAAATCGATGAAGTAGATTGTGGTTCCTTTCCTCTGCTGATTGCAAGAAGAGTCTCAAATGTCTTCAGTGCAAGTGTCTAAAGACAAAGAAGAAAAGTCCAGGTTCTACTGGCAAAAGCACTCAGAATAAAACATACAGCCTCAGATTATGAACCAATTCTCAGAGCAGATGTTGATTTGGAAAGAGAGGGCATGACAGCAGAAGTTTTCACCCTGCCTGCCAGACCTCCCTTATACCAGTGATACACTGAGCCACCAGGTTCAGCCCAGGGGATTCTGCAGTGCAGGAGGGGTAGGACTTGCCCTTGTGTTAGATAAAACTGCCTTTAAACAAGATCTGTATGTTGTAAAAGAGATGCTGTGCCTTCAGTATCTGACACTGAGACTGGACCAACACCACCTGACCTATCTGAAATGCCACTCCACAAGAGCCATTCCAGCTGTTCACCGTAGTAATGGGTTGCCACAAGACCTGAGATGACCCAGCTCTAACAACTCCAGTGTTTTCACTTAGACTCCCAGCCAGCTTCAAATCAGTGTGAGAACTTGTGCTCCTACCCTTACAAAGAAGTATTTGCACTACACAAGAGCACAGTAGGTTATGCCTGGTGAAAGTTTATACTGTGAGCTTCTATGAGGCTGTATTCTGTGAGCAGAAATTGGGAACCCTGCCATGTCTCCAAACACAGCTTTTGGGCCCAATTGCCCCACTGCCCTTCTTTCCCTGCTCCCCCTACCTTGCACCCCAGCAAGCAGCAAGGCTGTCAAGGGCTGCAGATGCTGGGCTCCCTGGTGCATGAGAACAGTTCCTAGAGTCTAGAATGTGATCCGCTTGGAAAAACACCAGGACACTGCTGACACTACTGAAGAGGGAAGATAACAGGTCTTGGCACTTCCAGAGTACAAGATTTGATATCTTTCCTGTTCTATTGCAGCTGGTCCTACAAACCTACAGGTTTTCTTGTCCACAAGCAATCCTGACTAGTAGCTGAGTGTGAAATGATTTGAGGAGAAATAAAGAACTAATGTGTCCCTTCAGCTTCCAGGTGGCCATAGGCCAGAACTTGACAATCAGGCAAAGAGAGTAGAAGTCCTTCATCCAAAGCTGAGTCCAGAGTGGTTCAAGCACATCTTTGATTTTCACTAATTTATCTATATGATTTCTCATCCAAACTCACCCACCTGCCCAGATACATTTTTGGGAGGCTGTCTTGAGTCTTCTGCGCACATCAGAAAAACAATCCAAAAAGTGATGTGTTCAGCTTCCTGCATCGTTTTTAACATGTGTGACAAGATGGATACTTCTGAGGAACTCATCCATTCCAAGTTACTATTTCACATACATAAGTCCCTAACTCCTCTTCAGCTACTTCTCACATGCATTGGCAGCCATTGCAGTATCCCCCTGGGGTGGGAGATAGCCAGGGTGATTTCTCCAGGTCCCAAAACAGTATAAACCCTCAAGCATTGCTATGAGTGGGTTTCTTTCAGCCTCCAAAGCCCAACTATTTTTGTGCCCTTTGTATTGAGTAAAAGAGGATTAAAGGTTAATTATTAGGTTAATAAAGCAATCATAGTTTTTTTGTTTCCTCTGAGGTTGCAAAATGCTTTCTGTTTCTCTGGTTCCCAATAGGAAGAGCAGAGTGTAAAAGTCTCATTCTGTAACAAGGGAACTAGTGTGGGTTTTGTTCCCTGCTTTATTCTCATTTTCATTCTCCAAGTCCTGATTGGAGCCAGAACGAAGTCATTGTTACAAGAGGATCTCAGATGTGTTGAAGAGCCCTATCCAGCTGACAGTGTGAGCAAAGTGCAAAGCACAGGGAAGCTTTCCCCTTAGTCATGACCCTTAAAGACTACTGTGCTGATCAGAGACACGCTAAAATCAATTGTCCCATTTTCTAGGATTTTCATCACAAAATAATTACTTGTGTTCCAAAGTCTCCTTTTCACATACATTTGGCATGGGATGAGTGTAGGGTGACCCTTTTTGACTTTGGATTCTGTTATTTCCACTCTGGCCTGTCCCTGAGCTGTGCTGCCATGCTGTACCTAACTGCTCTCCTGTCCCACACTGGCATTCAAGGAGATTCTGTTTCCCCACTTGGTGAATTCAACTCTCCAGCACCGATGCTTCTGCTTTGTGATTTCTAGTGCTCACCTAACCAGAATCAACTTTCTGTCAATGCATGAGCTGATTTATTCAAGGGCTATATGGGAGTGGTCTCCCAGCCTGCCCTCTGCTACACAGGCACCACCCAAATGTGTTGAGGCATATGACACATGGCTACACAGCCTTTTCCCCACACCAGGCACCTCCCCAGTTCACAACACAGCTGGGCCCAGCCCTGGATATTCTCTAAATTCTGCTGATCTGCCAACATTCCTGCAAGCAAATGTGTTTGCTGAAATACTTGTGAAACACCAGCATGAGAGGATGTGGACAAAGCCACACAGAAAACAGTTCTGTTCACAGGCAGCACTTGAGTTTCCTCAGCCCTTGCTGCCACCCTCGCCCTTGGGGCTCTCATTGGGTCTGAGGGTCACCTGTGGCAGGTGTGGGCTGCAAGCAGAGTAGAGGGGGCTGCATCCAGCAGGCTTGGGCAGGTGCCTGTGTGGGAGCCAGGGTCCTCCACAGTGGCAGAGGGGAGCAGAGCCCCCCCCACTCTCTCTCAGGGTGGAGTTTGCACCAAAAGTTCTCCTACTTTCACCACAGTTGCTCAGCACCATGGAGGAAGGTGCCACGCCAACCTTGAAATGCCAGCTCCCAGTTTTAGGGATCATTAACATTTTCCTTCAGTTTTATTGTAAACAGTACTCCAATTACTATTTATTACTGTAAATAGTAATGGTAAACCCCTGTTCCTTGGTCCTCAGTTCCCCTCTGGGACACTCACTTTTGATAACTGCCAGCTGATGTGCTGACAGGATTGACAACATCCACAAAGTGCTGTGGCTGTAATTGCAGTACACAAGCTTTGAAAGGGCACAAACCCACCTCCCTACATAGTCCTGTGGGGTTGGGAGTAGGTTTCCCTGCAGATGACCCCTCTGCAATATGGCAGCCAGCCCTCAGTGTAACCTTCAAAAGGCTGTGGCCTCTCCAACCCCGCTGCAGCTTGCTGTGCTACTCCAGGGAGAATTTCCCCTGTGAGCCCATTAGGACAGGCAAGACTTCAGGGACTACTAGTCCAGCTATTTCTTAATCTCATCAGTCCAGGTCCCATTCCTGCACTGTGAAGCCTTTTGAGGTGTTCATCCCACAACAAACCTGTCAAGGGACAACCTGTTCAACCCCTCCCTAAAATGGGAATCTGCAAACTGAGCAATCTCAGAGGTTCAATGAGCATGAGTACCTCTTTCATTTCCCTGTCCTCTTGTGCTATTTCCTCATTTGTTTTCTTCTTTTCTGTGTTTTGATACCTCAGGAATAGTGGGATCCAGCCCAGTTGGGAAACAGCATTACCAGAATATGAGTAATTTTTTCTGAGAAGAGAAGATCATGAGTTATTTCTGGTCCAAGAGGGGGCTGGAAGTGTCTTGAAATGCCTGGAAAGCTTTTCTCATGAAAACTGAGCTTCACACGGGATGCTCAGGATGGCCATTGTCCAGGGATATGGAGAAAGCCCTGATGGCCAAACGCAGTGGGGACTACTATGTGGTAGTACTGAGGTTGCCCTGTCTGGAATTACCCTGGTGAAGGTCTCTGCTAACCACCACTCCTGAGCTAGCACACAGCTCTTGGATACCACCACAGCTTTGCAGTGGCTCTTGGGTGCATGCTTCTTCTGGGAGCCACCCCCACTTCTCCCACTCCTCCATTCAGGCACTGCTCTTGGGATTACATTTTTTCTCCCCTCTGACAAAGCACATACAGATGGTGTGTTGTCTGCCACAATCAAGAGGCTCAGGTGAGTAATGAAGAATGGCAGAACTTGGCATGTACTTGTTTGCCTTAGTGCAATTTTCCTATAATTGCACTTCCTAGCTTTTCAGCATCTGCGAAAGATCAGCTTGTGACACAGCAAAATTGGTCTCGCATTTTTCTGGAGTTTGCATCAGGTTGGAAATCAGGCATCTTTCATTTGGCTTAAATCATTTTGGAAGGGTGGGGAGAGAACCACCCCACTTTTGTGCATAGCGTGTTCTGCCTGGACTTTAAAGCCCAGGAGGAAAGCATGGCCTGTCAAACATATTTAGCTCAACCCTCTGGTGTTGCTTTTTTGTTTTGTTTTTAGAAAGGTGTTGATGAAACTGGCACAAGTTATTTAGTTTTCCCAGGCCTTGAGGTAAATTCATAGAAAACTAATCAAGGATGATCCTGGAGCAATATAAAGCCAAAACTTGGAGAAAAAGTAGTTCAGAGATGCAAAGAACAGGCAGAGCTTGTGCAGATGGACAGCTTCACTGTGCCAGACAACTCTTTCTTACCTCTCCTTACAACTTCCATTTCTTTCCTTTGGATGTATATAGTAGCCAATAATGCAATCGAGGAACAATGAGGAACAGAAATAACTTTAGGACTGAAGTGACTGACCTCTCTTGTCACCTGGGAGAGGGAAAAACTAGACTGTGGCACATAGAGGCACTAAGGATGACAAAGAGCAGTCCCTGCCTCTTGGAGCCTGCAGTCCCAATGATTAGAAACAGAAAACAAACCTTGGAAGTTTGTGGGGAAATACCTTCTGCTCAGACAATCTCTTGGAGACAGCTTGGGCTCATGCTCTGTTATTTATCAAGGGTTGCAGGTTTTTGCACTGGAACAAATATATATCCTGGTACCTTCTTCCCCAGTATATTACAGGTTTCTTTAAGCTACAGCATTAGATTGAGTTGCTGGAACATATAGTTCTCCGAAACTATACTTGTCTCTGGACAAATGGGAAAGCAAGGTATACTCTTCAGGAAAATCCTAACTTTATTGATCCTGTTGCACACATTCACAGCTATGGTTCACAGCTAATAGTTCACACTATAAAGCCAGGCAGCATTGTATTTTTACAAAGGTTCTGAATCATTTTGTTCCTTATCAACATCACTTTCTGGGCCCTGAGTACTCCTGGGAATAGTTAAGGTTCCTTCTTGTTTTGAGATCCATTATTTTGTCAGTGAAGTTTTCCAAGTCAGACAAGTCACCTATTTTCCTTTTCTACTTTAATGGATTATCATCCATTCATAATAAAATTTTAATGAATATAATCCGCTTAGTTTATGCTCAGATTAAAGCTCTGCATAAAAGGGACAACAGCACCACTAAGGAAAGCTTTTTCTTTTTCATTTTTTATTCTGTTGGTGTTGCTTTTAGTCTCAACATGGATGAAAACAGGGCTGTATACAAACAACTTTAGTAGTGTTGGAAATCCAAACAAAACAATACCTGCCTGTGGCATGAGAACTGCATTACACTGCCAAGAGAGGAGTTCAGTTTCATGACCCAGCCAGATGAAAAGGAATTTAAAAAAGCTTACAGAAAAATGTTGAAAGGAATGGAGGTTTGTTGTTGGTTTGTTTTGTTGGAATTTTTTAATGAGTTTGGTTAATTTCCAGTTTGGTCTTGTCTTGTTTTTTTTCTTTCATTAGAGACTGTAGCTAAATACATACCTATGAGTCATATCTCAGTGCCTGCTCTGATGCTCAGGATACTGAGATTGAGGTTTTGGCCTAACATAGAGACATATGTACATTCAAAAGAAAAGCTCAAGATTGCAGCTTGCTGTGGCTTCTACCACTGAAGTAAGAGCTAATCAAAAACTAAATACTGACTGAGCAAGAGGCTGCTCTTCTGTGTTCTGAATTACATCAAGTAATTGGAGCTACATGTCTTTCCATTTGAGTTATACTCCAGACCTGCAAAGTGATACCCAAACCACTACTCCATCCAAATATTTTTCCCATCCGATGGGTAGCAGGAAAAAATCTTCACAGAGCTGCCTGTTTTAATATTGAGCATCTGGGTATGCCCAAGGAATGATGCTGCAATCTCTTCTAAATCCTCCTCTTGCTGGAGCACTGGGGAGGGAGTTAATGCTTTGTCTGCAGGGGATGAGATAAAGGCCCTGTACACGCTCCGGTGCAAAACCTGGCACAGCCCTTCTGCCTCAGCTCTGCAGGCAGGCACAGGGCAGACACAAGCAGCAAAAGATGAAAGGAGACAGTGCTGAAATCTCCTCACATGCCAGTCCAGTGGCTATACTCATCCACAGCCAGGCACAGTCAGTGGGTTTGGCCCAATGTATAAATAGTGCTGGATGAGTACAGCAATTTACTGACCCCAGGTTGCAGGGACCTGCCTGAATTCACTTATGCTCAGGATGTACAGGACAGTGAAGTGCAACAGGAGCCAAAGGCATCAGCAGGCAAAAAGAAGGAAAGTTAAAAGGAGCAACTGGGTATTGGAGAGATTAGAAATTAAAGGGCCACTTGACACTTGTTACTGGCACAAACCCCAAAATGATGTAATACCATAAAATAACCATAGCAACAAGAGAAGAGGGGCTTTCACCTAACAAGTTTGCTGCTGGAGCAGGACATGCCTGAAAGGGACAGTACAGTTCTTTCCATGGAGCAGGAGACACTCTCAGAGTCACTGATGTCCAGGGCCACTCCCTGAATCCCAGCCTGAAGAAAGTTAGCAGCAAAATTCCTATAGATTTCCAAGAAAACAGGATTCTACATCTTAAGTTCAGGAACAGAGTGAGAAGAGCTTTTCCAAGGATGGGTTGATTTTTATCACGAGGTGCCAAATAATAGACATGGAAGGGAACAAGCTGTCATGATGTGAGAGCACCCAGAAGGCGATGCAGGAACAGCCACTGATTCTGCCTCAGCATCCTCTCCTGAGTCAAAAATGTTATTTTATCCTTGTTTCTGAGCCATTGGATCTTCCACAGAAAACTGAAGGTTTTCATGCCCACAGAGCCAAAAGAAGCAGGTCAAATGTGTACCATCTTGTCACTGCCAATAGTTATCAGAATCTTAATAATCCAGGTAGTTCTGAGAACTTGGGAAACTTGGTAGTCCCATCCTGCCCCACATTCTCTCACATGCCCCATGTTGTAGATCAGTATGTTCTGCTGTCTCCTCTAAAGTTGACAAGCTAAAAACCAAGCCCAAGTTTCAGATAAAAGCAGAAGCCAGTCATTCATTCCTAGAAGTAGCTGAAAATATTTAAACATTTTTTTCCATTAAAATGGGGTCTCTCATTCACTTTGAGGGTTTTTTTGCTTTGTTGTCTCTGGGGGTTTTTTTGTTATTTTTGGTGAAAATGGTGTCATTTATGGTCTTCTTTCATTGAAAACCTAATGATAAATTCTAGTAATTTTGTGGTTTTATTTGAACAAAACTGAGAAATCACAAGGTATGGACTTGGAGGGATATTGCACTTTTTCCTTTGGCAGTCAATTCTGCACTTTTTTGGTTCTGAAAGTGGCCTTTGCATTTCCCTGAATAGAAAGAAGATGTGAAGGGAGGGAGATGAAAATTAGAAGATTTAAAAAAATGGAAAATAATAAAATTAAAAAGTGTGTATAAGCAGTGAAAAAGCCCACGAAACTTTCCAGTGCTGAAGAACAGGCAGGATCTCAAAAATTACCTCTCTTTCTCAACGTTGGGGTTTTTTTGATGATGTTCCTTGCCTCAACACCTTCTATAGAGCTCAGTTGTCTCAGAGAGAGGGAGAGGAGAACCCTGTGGGCCTCTGCTCCTCAGCAGCATCCAGGCTTGCATGCACTGAATAGTGTGTCACCATAAGAGAGTGGTGGCACCCATAAGAGATGGGTGACTTCCCTTCCATCCCCCATGCTGTGCTGACACCAGCCCTGAGTATTTACCTTGGATCCCAACCATGTCAGCCCAACCCCTGACACCATGCTGGGGCGAGTCTGCTAGCAGGTCACAGTGTGGTTACCAGAGAAACCCTGTTAGCACTGGTGGCTTGGCAAGACATCACAGGGTCTGCAGCCTTACAGTGATGGAGGGGAATTGCAGTGACCAGTCTGCTGCAGCTGGCAGGTTTTGATTTGGGTTTGTGTCTGTGGGCGTGTCTGTTGAGCTCGGTTAGAAGGAGAGGTGAGGAAGGGGAAATGTTTGCATCTCACCCTGGGTCTGACAAAAGAGGTTTTCAATTGGCCTGATGGAGATCAAAATAGCTTTTAATTTTGGAGAGAATCTAGTCCAAGATCATTCCCATTTCTAGCTAAAACTGAATTCTTACCCAACAGCCTTGCAGTCACATTGCAATTAAAACACTCTGTTTACTTTCAGATGCAGCTTGCACTAATTTTGCAGTCAGCTGTGAGTTGGGAGCAGGTGAAGAGTATTATGGGCTGCCACATCCTGCATGTTTTCCTACCTAGATATTGTAAATTATGTGTGCAATGAGCTCTGTTACTGTGCAGTAACAAGGAGGAAATTCCTGCAATGTAATTCGTAATGCATCGTCTTCTGCAGGCCAGTTTCACATGCTGATACGGTTCTGCTTTATTCTCTGATTTGCTGTCAACAGCTCTTCTCCATATACATGCATAATATATTTTTATAAGCAGGATGTAGTCACTTCAAATCACCCAGGAGATTCTCATCAAGCTGCCCCAGCTGAATGCCAGCTATCACTAGGACAAGAGGAAAGTGGGGTGCTGCTTCCATCTGATTGCCTCAAGCCCTCTCCATGGTCTCATTTACTCTGTGTCAGGCAAACCCTTGCACCAGCCAAGAGTCACCTGGAAACAACCTGTCATAAAACCAGCTCTGAAAAAGCTACAGCTACTCACTCTGATAGCTCACAAATTGGCTTTCTCTCTGTCTTTTATTTTTCATAGGGCCCATAAATGGAAAATTGGTGTCAGCAATCCACGGGGTGGAGCAAAGAGGTGCTTAGGAATACTGCCACATTCCAGAAGTTCAGCTTTCTGCTACTTAGTATGAATGGGGGTCTGCAGAGTTACCATCCCCCTGTAACTCCAAAGATGAGCAGGAATGATTTTTCTCACACTCCTTGAGAGATGGTAGAGCCTCCAGCCTGCCCTTATCACTGCTAGGTAGTCATTACTTTAGCCTCGGGAAGAGCAAATCACCAAGGGACCCCTTCTCCTGGGGACAGGCCATTTCCAAAGTGGAATGATGTTGATTGCACCAGGCAGCTGACCTCTCTTACATCTCATTTTGAGAGCAGGACAAATGAAAACTCTTCTGCTCACATGTACTTTCTGTACTTCTTTCTTGCTCAGGATTAGCAGCAGGCAACCTGAGGTTCTGCATGAGAGAAATAAGCTCCTAGAGAGAGGGCTGTGATCCTGGAAGTAGATGGGAACCCTGAGGAGCCCAAGCTGCCCAGGGAACCCAGAGCTCAGGTTTTTAGCTGCTTTCTGCAAACATAAAACCAAAGCAAAAGTCCTGCAGGCTCTGAAGAACAGACCCCATCCTCCAGAGATGTGTAAGTAGGCTGGGAGCAAATACATGAAAGGAAGCAATACCTACTGGAAGATGAGACCTATCAGTCCTTGAAAGAAAAAAGACACAGAAGATGTCTCTGAAATATGAACAGACTGTAGAGCCTTAGAGTAAGTGAGGGACAGCAATGAAGCAGAAGTCTGGGTTTGAGCACAGACAGGCCTGAAGCAGGCAAGTACAATGCTCAAATCCTCTCTCTTGGCCAGGAATACCCAGGAAACTGGCTATCCTGGGCATTTTCTATCCTTTCCCAGGGTGGATTAGTGTGCTCTGTTTCCCTGGCCACTGGAAATTTTCTATAAATACAAGGTACTGAGCAGCCGTTGTACACTAATATCATCTCTCCACCCTTTTCTAGATGCCCAAGGCTGCAAATGATGTGAAAATTGCATACCCCAGTCCCAGGCTTTAGTAGCTATTCAGGGTTTTAGCCACATGTCATTTGTTATTCTTCACTTATGCATACGTTCCTCTTACTTATTTTTTTGTAAACATTTGTGTATAATTATTCACTCCAGGGTTTCCAGTGATTTTCCCTGGCTTGCAGATGTGGCAAAATTTGTTCCCTGCATCCAGGAAAGAAGGTTTTTCTCCAACTACTGCAAAATAGAATCCTGACAGATTTCAATCTCCTGCTTCCATGTCCATTTTTGCAACACTTAGCTACCCATGGCAAAGAGACAATTAGCTTTTTAAATATAAACCAGAAATGGTCCCAAGCCACAGATTTCACATGCAAATCCAAATTTGGGGCAGTTCAGATTTGGCCTGACATTTTAGGTTTGGGCCTGGGCCGGATTCTCCTTGTGGAGCAGTTTGACCTTTCCAGTTCTGGGAAGTTCCCCTCCCTGGGCGGGCAGCCTCTCCCCAGTGCAGGGGCCTGGCCCTCTGCTGCCCAAAGTTCTCCTGCTGCTCAGCTGGTTCAGAAGCCCCTGCCTGTCCTTACTGCTGCTAATTCAATCCCTGCAGTGACGGGCACAAACCTTCCATGATGCTGCTGTGGCATTTTGGGCCCTGCAAGGGAACCAGACGGACTGGGCTCTCCGCAGCTATGTGTTGCTCACAAAGAAAAAAAGCAAACAAATGGCAATAAACTTGGGAATTCAGGTGAAATTTCTGGCCTTCTGCCTACAGCTCAGGCCCCACAGTTACCATGTTGTGGTAATCTTACATTCAGAGTACAGGCCACAAAAGCAGGATCAACAACTCAGTCTTCTTCAGTCATTTTATAATCAGTCCTTCAATAGAACTGGATCTTTTGATAAGAGGGCTTAATTTGGCTTTTTCTTTTAAATTTTGTCCAAATATAACACACAGACACACTATCCCTAAAGTTGAATCAGTCATTTATAGATAATTTTCTATGGATAGATCTTCACAATCTGCTAATATCTTGTCTCCCTTCTTCAAGAGTGAGGTGCTATAAAAAGCTCGTGTAAGCAGAATTCACCAAATTCAAAATCAAGCTATCAATGTAAGATATCTCTTCAACACTGACATTAAATAATATCACAATGTATTTAACTATATAATCTCAACAAAATGTGATTACTGTAATCTCTGAAGGCAGAAAACTGAAGCAGTGAGATGAGGTGATGTGCTCAAAATGACATAGATCTCTTCATATTGAAGCTCAGAAAAGAGTTGAGAGCTCCTCAATCTTCTTGGTCTTTGTCCAGGAGATCATGGTTCCCTTGATATGCTCACCATTCATGGTCACTGAAGTTGTATCAGGAGATCACAGAAGCATCCCTGCAAGTATTAAGCCTAATTTTAGCTCTGACGTCAACTTTCAGAACATCCTTTTAAGAGAAAATGACCGGCAGTAACGACCCTGTGGCAAGCTTGATGGAATGGTGCTGGCTTTACAGCAGGCTCCAAATCAACTCATAATGTCTGAAAGCATTCATTAAACAAGGCTCACAGATAAAACACACATATGACACAGTTCTTTATAAAAAGGCTTTTAGAGGCCAAATTCTGAGAAGCCTCATGAGATTACTAAATAATCCAAAGGGAAGTGCTTGGAAGCCTGTTTGCTGGGACACAGAGAACCAGCCCGGAAAAATGTCATGGAGACAAGACTCTGGGGATGGAACAAGCCCTCCCCCAGGTCCTGGTTACGGATCAAAACGGGTTTTCTATTGTATTTTCTTCCATCAAACATAGCCCCCCAGATTTAGTGCAAGGGGTGCCAAGGAGCAGGAGGAGAGGTGAAGTGCCACCTGTACTCAATTCCAGTTGTTTCACCAGTTCCTCACAGTCTACTTGTAAGCCAAGGTGACACAAATGAGTTAATTTCCATGGCACACTGAGGCTAATTGGAAACAGTTCTCAGACCCTGTAAAGCATTAAGCTGGGCTGCAAGTGATAATTGCTCACCTGCTGCATGGGCCTGTAAGAGGCAGAGCATTAACTGGCACATGGGGTTTTATCACTTCCCTGGGACGGTGGGGGCTGGACCCTCCTCAGCACCCATTGCACTGAAAGCAGGATACAGGATTAGGCCTGGGGTTTATGGGCACTCAGGCAGGGGGAGCTGGTAATAAGGGGCCAGATTCCAACTTTCATTATGTGCTCTCCTTTTTAACTCTAGCATGGCTGTGGTTTCTTCTTTTATTCTTCATAGCTTGCTTTCTTTTTGAAGAACCATTTGGTACTGCGTTGCAAAATAGAAATACGGATATTTGGAGGTATAAGGAGCCTAAGCATTACTCAAGGGTCTAGACCTCTCTATTGCAGGGATTTGACTGCAGGAGTCTGAGACTCTTTATTATAAATTCAAGCAGCTCTAATTTTATAACTAGTCATAATTATCCTCTGAGTGGGAAGAGAGCTACTCATTCCTGAAATCTGAAATGGCAGCTTGTCTCAGCAGAGAAATATTAGAAATGTCAGAGAATTGAAGCAGGAATTCAATAGGGACTGAAAATTATAGACTAGAATACAATTATTACAGTTATCCATCAGGGGGATCCTGGTACCAGGATCATCAACTTGCAGTGTTCAGCAGCAGTTGCAAATCCCATAAGAAACATTGGGGATTGGTGTAAGACACACATACCCTGAAGTTTGACATGAGGCTTAGCTTTTATGAGTAACTATCAAGAGACCCTCAGTACTTGGTACTGCTTGAGACCCTGGGAGTTTGAGACCTGGG
This sequence comes from Cettia cetti, assembly GCA_013401135.1. Classification (NCBI taxonomy): domain Eukaryota; kingdom Metazoa; phylum Chordata; class Aves; order Passeriformes; family Sylviidae; genus Cettia; species Cettia cetti. Next base: position 33,343 of record VZUI01082994.1, read on the forward strand.
GATCTGAGACCAAGTTTCCCAGATACATTTTTGTGTGACCATAATATGGTAGCACTGATTTTAGCTTTTACTGAACAGGTAAATAGGTGGCTTAGGTGTGGGGTAAATTTATCACAGCCCAAAGTCACAGCCTAATCGTGACTTCTGAGTGCTTTCTGAAGAGGAATTCATCTCAATAACCTCAGAAATAAAGTTAACTGGTGCGACTTTTCAAAGTGACAGAGTATCTACATCTTCAAATTATTGAAAATTATGCAAGGGAAAGAATTTAAATGTCTACAGGTAATTAGCTCCATCAAAAGTGCCAGGAAACGGGGCTTTTTTTCCATGAGCTTCTTACCACTTCTATTTCTGATCCTAGTATTGAAACATAAAGTCAAAAATAGGCTCTCTTCCAGCCTTTTCCACTGGTGCTTTGACACTCTGGAGCTGAGCCAAAATCCAGAAGCTCAGAGGCCAGCAGAAATGTAGCCATGAGTATGTGCCAGAGACTTGAGACTCTTATTAGATTAGTGTGAGCATGAGGAAAGGGGAAAGAGTTCTGAGCTGTTCTGTGAAGTTGAAATGGAACATCCTTTTTCCTGGGATCTGTCATATCCTGGAAGTTCCTCATCAATAGTATGTTCCCATCAAGGAGTCCTGGCAGGAATGTGGTTCTTGGAAAAACCCAGACACCAGTTTCTAACTCGTGGAAGCTGAAAAGGTCCGCTTATCTGGGAAAACCAGTACAAAATGTTTCCTTCTAAAGAGGATCTTAAAGCATTTCCTAGTGAAAGCATTGCTGTAGAGAGAAAAAGCACTATCCTGTGACTGTTCACAAGTAAGAAATACTTTATGGCCCGTGAACTTCTCAGGAATGACACATTTTTCAGGTGGTCTGACTGTCAGATGCCTGATTTTGATAGATGATGTTAAGCATGGACATAATCACCATCTTGGTCTCAGAACCAGCCAGTAGGATATGTTAAGATTTTCCAAATGTTTCTCCAACAATAAAAGGAAATGTAAAGTTAATCAAATTGTCATGAGAGATCAGAGCCCAGCAAGAAAGGAATAAGACTGACATTTGAAGTAGAACCACTAATAAAACAGACGGCTGCTTGCTGATCCTGTCCATGCTTGTGTTTAATTTAAACACGTTAACAATGAATGGAGTTTGCAGAGGCGGGGCAGGGGTGCTGTCGAAATCGATGTATGTACCAGCCATTTAAAGAAAGCAGAGGAGTGGGAAATCTCTAGCTGCGTGTGAATATCATGCCTCAGCAGAGAGGTTCTGCAAACATCTCTGTTGGCAGGTTTGGGGCAAGAGGCTGTTCTGCTCCCAGCTCTACCTATGGCTGCTTGCTGTCCAGACAGAAACTGGACAAAGTTAATCCCTCATGCTTTTAGATTGATTTACTGCATTATGCTCAGACCAATTAGTTCTAGCACCTAAACAACAACAAGATAATTTCAGAAAAGTGAGTAAGGTGAGCTCACCTCATTTCCCAGCTTTCCAGTAGTCAGCCTGTGATAGTCCATACGTGCATGTGTGTGACTTGAGTGGCCATTTCACTCTGAAGATCTCCCCCGCTGTAAATCTGCTGGACACAAAGATCTAGGTTGCTCTTTGGAGAAGATACTGAACAATGAAGTGGAATGTCATGGCTTGTCTGCTCTCAGTGGTAGACATGATACCTTGCCAGGTGTCTTTCCCACTGAGCTGCATTTTTATGTGTCAGTGGGCTTTTTCCACATGGTAATGTTGCTAGGAGAGTTGGAGGGAAGTAGCTTTGTGTGTGGCAAAGCCATGAGCAGCAGTTTTGCTTTCTTTGGGACACTCGTCCCTACCACTGCTCCCTTACCCCCAACAACGATTTTGTCCACAGAAGGTACTTTTTATCTTGAAATCCAAGCATTCATTTCCTACAGAAACCCTTCAACCACCATCAGGTGGCAATGAATTCACCAGTGCTGCCCTCCAGGCACCAGCCAGACTAGGGGCCTGGACATGAGAAGCTGCTCTGTTATCCATTACTCATTCCCTGAGCCAGCCTCCATTTCGTTTTGTTCTGGATAAATACGATCAGGAGGCAGAAGCGCCCCTTGTGTTCCCTGATGCCTTTCATTAGAGCCCACCTTGCAAGAGCTGGCTGTGCTGCAGGGCAGTGGGGAGGTCAGGACGGGCAGCCAGGGTGGCCGGCAGTTCAGCCCAGCCCATGGGCCAAACAGATGAGTGCCCCCCCTGCGTGCCCTGCAGCGGCTCCCTGCCACAAAGCCCTCTCTCTGTGGCACACTGGGTGACCCCTGCTTGCCCGCCTCTTTGCTCTTATTCTTCTCCCCAGTTCCTCCCTTTATCAGATTAACTTTAATTAGTGAAATCAGAATCACATGGAGTGGGGAGGAAACGCTCCCAACAGGACAGATTTGTTTTCAGCCAAGGGAAAAATCAAGGTGAGTACAGGCTCTCGGAAGGACTTGGATGAGGTTTTGTTCAGAGAACTAACTGTGAGTGTGAAAGCACTGGGGGGCTGTGAATGTGTGACAGGGCAAGGGAAAAGCCAGTCTGCCTTTTGTGAGATGTGTTTGCAAAGGAACAGCACCTAAACACGAAGTGTGTAAAGCTACAAGCATGGGCCCACTAACACTTACATGAGGGAGACAGAAAACATAACATGTGGTATCTGGTTGCTTCAGTGATGGATGTTTTTGAATGTATAATCTCGGGAATCTCTCTGATTAAAGAAATTCTCAATTGCTGTTGGCCAAACTCTGCTTCTGACTGAAGTCTCTGCATATTACACCTTCATTACACCTCCACATTAAACCAGTCTGGTTTCTGAGCCCAGCTTTAACTGCGCTTTTCCCTGGACTAAGTGGCTGCCCCAAAATGAATAGTAAAGGACCTCTGTTTAAACAAGCCCATGTTTTTTCTGTCACTAAAGGTGGGCACATCATCTAGGGAACCCTCATACCCAAGTGCTGACACCCTTCTCCTGGGCACTGGAGCAACTGCACAGCTGCAGCCACAGTGGCTTCCAGAATGTGCCATGAAATGCTTAGCACAGGAGATCTCACCCAAAAAAACTTACGGGAGAGTTGCCAGAACTGGGCCTGCCAGCTACACTGCTCCCTTCCCCAGTTAGGAATCCTGAGTGGGACCCAGCCAATGAAAGCATACTAGGATAAGGGGAAGCAAAATAGATGAGCAGCATTTCACAGTAAAAATCAGAAGTGTGGAAGTGAAGTCTCCCTGAATCTATTCAAACCATGTAGCATCTCCTGAGAGGAACTGAATTGGATAGGAACATCTTCCACTGGTAATGTACAGTGGCAATCAAAGACAGTGAGAAGATTAGACTTCCTGAATCTTTTCCAGTTCATTCTCATACCTCTGCACAGATATATAATGTTTCATCTACCTACTATTCAGATGATGGCAACATGGTTCAGCTAATACACTGAAAAAAAAAAGACTGGCTTAATCTCCCCTTCTTTCTCATTGCTTTCTCAGTCTGTTTTGCTAATTGTTTGTTCCCCTTTGCAGTTCTGCAGCACAAACCTTGTGGCGCATGCTGCTGCACGCTCCCCCACATGAAGCTCCTGACCCGTGCCACTCCTCCACAGTTAGTCAGCATTCTTCCCACCTCAGGCACCTATCTGCTAGGCTGTAGCCACAGCACAGAGCAAGAAGGGAAATACTTAATGAAAATATCAGTAACTTGGAAGGAAGATTACTTTGGTGGAGTGAGCAAGACAGTAAGGGTGAAGAAAATCAGACCCTGATTCATAATCCAGTAAATGAAGTGAGTAGATATTGGCAGCAGCTGTTCTTCACAAGATTTAAAACAATTTGTGAAAACTCTAGTGGCTCTGGCTGCTATACCCAGCTCAGCACTCTCCTGGACTCATGGAGGATGAACATGATACATAAAAACTCCTCCTCCTGTTAAAGTCCCTCTCTCTCCCCAGCTTGTGTAAGTGCAAAATAAGACACTGGCCCATAATGTGGAACAAGCTTTGCTGCTGATGAATAGTTGTGGCTTCTCTTGGCCACACAGCACTACCAAAACCCTCTCAGGCAGAGTCAGTCACAGGGCTCACACACCAGCCAAGATGTCTGGCTGCCCCAAACCCACAGCACACCTGGGGAGGTCCCCAGGGCTTGAGCTGCAGGCGGGGAGGGTGAGTGAGCACAGGCTGCCTCAGCTCGGAGGTGGCTGAGGGCACATACTGGATCAGGAGGGCTCAGGTGATGTCCTGTAACACCATCAAGCATCTGAATTCTCCACATGGACTCCCCACCACAAAAGCCCATGACCCTTTTTATGCTCACTTTTATTAAGGTGATTCGTGGGCCTCTCACAGGTGCATCTCATATGGGAGTGAAACAAACCGCCTCTGGCTTTTCCTAGAAATCAGTTCCAGATGTGCTGGAGTCCAGGTCTTCAGAGAAAATACTTGTTTCAGGTATGATCCAGTCTATGAAAGCTCAGAATACTTCCTACACTGATGAATCAAAGCCTTTATTGCATCTATACTCCTTTCTAACCTTCCTGTCTCCCTTCAGTCTCTGTGTAACATGCTAGCACAAACAGCTGTAATTTTTTCTTATCAGCCCTGTTCATGTAAGGTTCAAAATTTCATTTGTTGCTGATAGTAGCTTCCCTCAGTGTCTCTTTGTCCATGTGCTTTGGGGCCTTTCTTCTTTCCATGCCTGTTGAGACACACCTTCCATACCCTTCTCCCGCCACATATTCCTGATGACTGCAATGGTCCTTCACTTCTTGTGGAAATGAAATTATTCTCTTGCTCCATTCAGAGCTCTCCTTGAGACATTACTGACAGTAATATCAAAAAGCACAGACTTATTTTTATGATCTGTGTGAATTTGATATTGAAACTGGATCATGCATCATAGGCAATGTTCAAGGTCCCCACTGCTGAATTTTGAGCACCTTTTGCCAGCTGTGTCAGTGCCATGCCAAAGCTATAGGGAAAGGCTTTACAATCCACCCCTGACTTTGAAGCTGAGACCTTAAATTGTGGGCAAACCTGTGGGGTTTGCTTCACAGTAGAAAGCCTTCCTCCCTTTTAAGCTTAACTTGCCCACTCTGTGGACCTCTTTAGAGCAAAGCATCAATGCACATGGATATCTTGGTGGGAGAGCAGGGCTGAGGTGCCTCTCACCTTGTTCATTCTGGTGATAAAGCAGAGTGAATGCTTTGGTCTGCGGACTTTTAGTTACCATCGTTAATTGGCATGAGGTCATCATTTTATCAGAAAAAGCTGAGAAATTTGTTTATTGGTGTCCCACACTGCCTTCCACACAACACCAAATATCAAATGTTCTGGTTTCTTGTAGCTGGATGTCTTTTCTATTTTTCACCCTAACCACGTCCACAGTACCACTGCAATGTTAATGCGAGCATCTATAAGAGTAAGGGCAAAGTGAAAGGAATGTAGCTTAATATCCAAGCAATTAGCACAAGGGTTATTGTGCTGAAGGCATTATTCATTTTTAATTATCTGAAGCTGCTGAAAAATTCCTAGGACTGCCTCCAGTCCCTACATTAATCAAAGCCCACACACAGAATGGTAGCATGTTGCAAAGGCAAGAGGAGAAGCAGTTGGCCCACTCTCACGCAGTTTCACAGCCCTGGCCTGGGACTTCTTGCAGGAGTAGAGAGCCAGCTGCTTGCAGCTTGTTTGTTTCTGGTGGACGTTTTTCTGAGCTCACAAAAGTAAGATAACAAGGAGGAAGGAAACAGGAAACGTATCTGCATGCTCAGTCGCATTGGTTAATTTGGGCCAAGTTTCCTCTGATTTTTTTTAAAAAAGAAGATAATATAATATAATAACAATATTATTAACCTCAGGGACAGGTTGGGAAGTGAGTTGGAATATGGATGGGGTTGGAGTTTTCAAGTAGAAGTGCCACCCGCAAGCTGAATATACTTAGTAGGCATATTTTCAGGGTGTTTAATTTAATGTGTCTATTGATTTACCACACTTGAAAGAAAGAAAAATATACATTAGACATGACATCTTCCTGCAGAGAACACAATAAATTCTATATAATTCAATAAATTGTAATCAAAAGATGAATTACAAATCTACTTTCTCCTCTCAAGAGCAAGTCAAAGATGGCAATGTACTGAAACAAGAAAATAATCTTCAGGCTTTGCTTTTCTAAGTTTATTGAAATTTAGTTTTCTACTTCCTTGGGGTTTTACTCTTTCAGCCTAAGAGTGGAAAGACTGCACAGGGTTGCACTAAACTGACAAACACTGTGCACATAGCACAGCATTGTCAGGACCATTTTCTGCCCCAGCTGGTGCCAGGGCTCTGCTTGAACCCCACAGGCACAGCTCCTGGGGTGACAGCATGTGGGAACAGTGGGGCTGGAGGCTGCTCCAGAAGCCCCACTACCACACGTGTCACCCTCTCAGGAATTATTGTGAAGTGCAAACAGTACTTCAGGGTTTGGGAAGCAGGTGGCAGCTCTTACTCCTTTTAACAGTGGATTATCACTGGTTAGAATTTACATTTTTTCTAAACAGAATTTTGAAGAGTGTTGCTATTCCAAATGCTCCCTTAAACTCTGTTCATAAGAAAAAAGTGTATCTCAGCACTGAATTATAGAAAGTGTCATATTTTTTAATGGAATAATTTTTGAGCTTCTTTTTCAGCAGAAAGAAAAAGTTCTTATGGGGAAAAAAATAGTTGGTATTAGGATGGAGAGGGAGGAAGGCAATATTATCTTAAGCTACATATTTTAACCAGCTTTTATAAGAAAACTTGCTTTTCTGAATTCTTCAATGGGGTACATCTCTCTAGCAAAGCAAGCCAGAAAATAGATAGTGGAGAGACACTTTTACTAAGAAAGAAAAAATCTCTGTTCACCATTCCACAGGAAATTGTTACTGAAAATGAGCACAGTCTGTGAACTGAAAATTCCTTGAATTTGTAATGTTTTGATTTTCTTGTTTTTCTTTTTTTAAAATGCTTTACTTCCAGATCTGGCCACCCACACTGGACAGGAATAATGGAGAAGAGCATATGGCTTGCACAAAAAGAGTCTTGCAGCAAAAGTATCCTTCATTGACTGTACTGATTATAAGGTATCTCTCTTACAACAATTCCAGGATAAGTTCAGCACTGCAGCTTGCAGGTCAGAAGATCAGATCAACGTTACAAGTTCTGAGAGCAAATCTTCAACATCACTGACTAGAACTGAAGAGTCAAAACCAAAAAATACCTAACCTAAAAGGGTACAGTTTGGTGGTTTTTTCTTCTGACATAGGAAACACAAACTGTTGAAGTTTCCTCCAAACAGGAAACACAGACTACTGAAGGTTTTAATCTAGAAAAACACTGCATTCTAGTTCCTGCTGATAAACTGAAGCTCCTAAATCACACTCCATTGCATTAACGAGTGTCCTGCACAGAAGATATGTCATTTTCATTTGAGAAACAAGTAGATTTCCTGAAGTATTGTAGGGTTGTCCTCCAACCTCCATAAAAATAGAATAATCTCTGCATTTCTAGATGAGGAAAAGCAAGTCTTTAATTTGCTAATACCACTAAACTTTAACAAAAAACAATGAAAATTCATATATCAGTATTTAAAGAGGCACCTGAAGTAATAATTGTTATTTTGAAAGACTGGTTTCTATCCAAGGTTTTGCAAATCACTATCTACTTTGGATGCCCTCATTCTGCAGTTCCTGACTTGTGCCCCTCTAGCCGGGGGTTGCCGTCTCACAGCTAAACTGGCATAGACATTTTAAAAGCAGACAAAGTAATAAAGCAGAGATGAGAAGAATCTTGCACCCTTCCACTAATTCTGCAGTTGTCATCAGACATCTTTTTAGTAATACTAACTGTGATTATTTCTCCTGTTTCTCTCACATCATCTGAGTGTTTTTTACTGAAAGGTTGTTATCAAGCTTGTGGATAATTCCATCCCACAAGGGATGAGTGTCTGAGCTGCTGCTGGCTGGAGCTCAGCCACCCCCACACCCATGCAGCACTGAGGGCACGTTTACAGCACAGACCTTGAAAGCAGTCCAGCCTTGTTTAGAAGGTCATGTCCTTGGATTTATAACCCTCATCTCTCAAGAAGAGCCCACCTTCCCAGATCACTTCTGTTCCTAAGGGAACCTCAGTGTGAGCCCTCTGCTGTTCTCCACTGCATTGCAAAGACAAGGTAGCTCAATCTGCTTGGCAACTCCTGACCAACAATTTGTTCAAGCCTGCACCACGGGGGCCAGCAGACCTTGCCTGCAGGCACAGCTCTAGCAACAGTACAGCCCACCTGCTCTGCGGATACTGGGCGAGCAGGTGTGTTCCCATGTTGGGGGTTGAGGTTCACTTCCCCTCTTACTTTAGGGCCGCTAACCAACACATCTACCACCCCTGTGGTGTCCACATGCAAATTGCTGGCACCAAGGGTTCACCACTTAGCTTATCATCTCTTCTCCTTCTCTCAAAAATGTCATTCCAGCTGGGGCTGTGTCACACTCAGCAGTGCGTTACATCTCTGCAGAGGAACCCTGAGTCCCTTTCCTTTCTGAAAAGTATAGGCTTGAAGGAATAAAATTGCCATGGCTTTTTGAGGAAGGTTACTTGATAAAGGGTGTCAGCTCTTCGGTGCCTGTGCCTTGTTCTGCCAAAAATGCAAGGTTACAGTCTTGCAAATCTTCCATTTGTGGTGGCAAGGTATCCTCATAGCAACCTGAGAGAGGCAGAGCAGAAGTTCTCCACACCAGTGACTCCCGGTGATGCTTCTACACATACAAATCAAAGAATCTGGGATTGAATGTAACTGGTAACTGGAATTGAATGTAACTGGTAAATATTAGTGTTTTCTCTCTTTTCCTCACTTTCAAACTGATCCATCAAAACAAGGCTCTCAAGGAACAAGAGATCCCACCACAACTGAGAAAATAGAAGATCTGAAGTCCAAGCCTCTTCCTTTTTCCAGCAACACCTTTCATGGCTCTTCATGTGTAACTGAGAAGTAGCTGCACTGTAGAAGTAAACTCCTGTGGAAAATGAATGCTAGGAACATTTGTCTTCTTCAATGGAAAAATTAGGTAGTCCTTGTGCCTGGTTTGTATCACCAAAAAAAGAAACAAACCCAGAAAGAGACCAACCAGTGACAGCTCCACTCCTCTGGCATGGGTAAAAAGAGTCTAGTTTGATGTGTGATATTGAGAGATATTTCCTTGTAGCCTCCAAACCAGAGAAAGTTCTTGTTAAACTCTTGGAGATGATCCACTGTAGAGCAGTAGGAAATCCTGCCCCAGAACCTAGAAAATTTGAGGTTGAAAGTTTTATCTTTGGTCTGTGTTTAATAAGATGAGAATACTGGTTTCTAGGCTTTGCAATATGCCAAGCACATTCTCTTTCCTTTGTTATATATGCCAGGGAAAAGCAAAGGATGTGGGTGAAATTAGGAATATTCCTCTCAGGTAATGAGGAGACTGGATGCATGAGTGATACCCTTGGTATAAGAACAAGAGAAACTAAAGAGAAATCTAATTTTTTTCTGGAATGGGCAAACAATTCATGTTATTCTAATTGAATTATTGCACTAAAGGACAACTTGAATTGAAGCCTAAGTACAAATTATTCTTGTTTTTCTCTCCACAAATAGCATTGCTGGTTTTAAATATTATGTCCCATTTACTGCTACATTTGTAGGACTCTGCTATTCAATGTTCTTATTCTCCTCAATCCCTGCCAGAAGTTTTGGGTTTCAGATTCAGCGGAGCCCATCTGAAAATCTGTAGTTCCTCATTGCTGCTCAGCTGGCCTAATTTCATTGTGTCTGATCCTGCCTGAGACTCAGCCTTAAGAGCTGGCAAGCTGAGAAATCAGGCCAAGGAGAACTTGAAGCTGCAGCAGGGCAAATAGTTGCTGTCATTGTGAATTTAAGGTGAAGAAAAATAAGGGAAATAATGCCAGGTCCCAGGAACATCTGAGTTATGTAATCCAAAAAAGAAATCATGGCACAATGGCGCATTGTCCCACAGTCCCATGATCCATGGGACATAAGACCAAAGATCTACTGCCCCTCTTTATCACAACGCTGGCATCCCAGCATGTTCTACTGAGAATTAAACCAGAAAAGTCCTGTGTCTGCTGTTAGACAAGCAGGTCATGCAAGGCAAGCGTAGCTCCCTCTGGACCAACTTAGGACTCTCACTGCCCTAGCTTTAGTAAGCAACAATGGAGGTAGAAAAATCCACTTCTGGAGTTTTAAATGCAATTTTTTAATCCAAGTCCTCAGTGTTAATAAGGATTGAGACTTGGATTAAAAATTTAAAAATTACTCCTCACACACAAAATTAAATGCTAGTGGAAACTTGCTCAGTGGCATGGCTTCTTCAGCTCTATTATGGGCAGATGGTCTGTATCAGAAATTTAATTTACCCAGCTTCAATAACCATTCAAACAGTCCTTTGAGGTCCAGGCAGTATCAGATGTCTGACAGAGCACCAAACTTCATGCAGAGCAAAGACAAATCCACTGCAGGGCTGCAGGAGGGCACTCTCCAGCAGGGATGGCCCAAGACAAAGAAGCTGCCTTTTTAATATGCTCAGGGACATATTTTTTCTTTTTCTTTTCTTAAACTTGCTGCAGACTAAGCTGCCTAAGTACTGCAAGGCACCTGGACATGGCAATAACCAAGGAGTTACAGCACAAGAGTGTCTGTAAGCATCAGGTTCTTGTGACTGGTTGCTCCTCTTCCTTTGTCCATCTGCCATTCCCGTCCATGAATGAAGAGAAAAATGCCACCTTCCCAAATCTCTGCTGACTGTTTCATGTCAGGAACAGAAAATTATCTTTCTCAAATATTTGGTCTGCTGTATTTTACTAGGCCTTAATCACCAGTGGCAAAATGTGGTTGGGATTCATAATATCTGGCAATCCCTTCATCTAGCTTCACCTTCATTTTGCACTTCATCTTGATGTAACCTGTTTTGTGACAAGGGTACTGGGCACCTTTTCTTTTCCAGAACCTGTGGACTGCTATGCCATGGCTTCTTCCACTGCCACATATGCAGTGGGGTCCTGCTCTGCAAGTCAGTCTTTCACCACCATCTATACCTCATTTTGCTCTATGCCAGTGGTTCCTTTCACACAGAAGAAGCCCTTTGCTCCACATGGCATCTGGCTTGAATAGGCTGACAGCAGGCAAGTTTGTGAATGTGTGTTTAGGTGAGTGCACATCACAGAAACATGTCTGAATAACCACTGCAGGTACGGTGCAGTTTAACATGACATGAGTTTTACCCACTCATGAGTTCACCACCCGTTGTCAGCCCCACTCAGCACAGTGCTTTTCCTCCCTTTCCCATCTGCCACAACCTGTCCTGCATGTTTCCATCTGCCCCATATACCTGTGATGCAGAGAGCATTCAAGAATCAGACTCCATATGGGGTGACAGCACAGAGGGGCAGGCTCTGCAACTTTCACCCTGTCTAGCCCAATCTTGTTCATGCAATCAAGAGTTACTCATTCTCCTGCAGCCCCAAATGGTTTGGCACCGGCAACACCTTCCATCCCAGGTGCCCCAGCAACCCCTCACATCCACCTGTCCTGCTTGCCCCAGCATGCACACCCATGCAGGGCAGATTTCCTCCAGGCCCATCCAGAGCAAGAGCTGATAAAAGCCATCTCCCCACTGCTGGGGAACTCCAGGGATCCACAAGTGTTCGGCACCTGCTGCCTACCCCAGCTCCCAGCCGCTGCCTGCCCAGCCCTGTTCTCCCTCTTGGCTGTGGGAAGCAGCCGCTGAAAGGCGATCTGCCTGACCTGATGTGAAAGGGATTTCACTGGTGTTAGGACACTTGATGACAGGGGGAGGGAGGATTGAAATGAACTCCTTCCATCTTTCAGATGCAAAATGAGTGCAGACACATTGCTTTAATATCTCCTTTGTAATTCATTTCCTCCAGCAAAGACTGAAGACTTCATGCTTTATGTGTCTCTGGGTTTATGCCAGCAAACTACTTGCAAACTGACCCATCTGGAGTAGACAGGGTCATTAGTAGTTCTGATCCAGCTCTTCGTATCCTCTCCAAGATGGGCATTAGCCCTGTATGAATATTGAGAGCTAATCTGCACCTTTAAGTGGTGATTTAACTGCTTAATACAACAGCCTTTACCTTTTCTCATCATTAAGACCTTGTCCTTCTCAGACTGCATCTTGATGTCTTGTCTGCCATCGGTAAGGGGCCACAGTCGATTTCAGTGAATAGGAAAGGTTTCAGCATAACCCCACAGGAACAACCTCAGCTGCTGCTCCCAGTAGGCAGCATCAATGCCTGTAATTTCAGGTTCACCAAAGATCTCTGCATGGAGGGACAAAACTGCTTGGGCTGGAAGAAGGGTCAATTCTGCTTGAAAAGTGCCAACCACCTCTCACTTCCAGAAGGAAACCTAAAGACCTGGGCTCGCACATTGCCAGGTCTTCTTTGCAGAGCCTCCTTCCCAGACATTTTATGAGATTGGGATCACGCCCAAGCCTGAAAAATCCTTGGGGCCATCATATATCTTAAAGGGAATGAGTAACAAGTCATGACACTCTCAGAGTGATTGCCCACAGAGCGAAGAACCTGCTTGCTGTTTGCTCCTTGTTGCCAGAGTTCTCCCTGATGGAAGAATTCCTTCCTGTCATGAGCATAAGGAACAGGAGACAAGGCCACTGCATCTTTCTTGCTCTTGATGTTGCCACTGAACATTGCAGATGGGTGATCAAAGTCTGTCAAGTTTTCTTCCAAACTTTGTTACTGTTATGTGGCTCAGTCAGGCATATTGCCTGATTAATGTAAATTATATTTGGGGTTTATTTGTGTTCAGGAGCTTGAAGGCCTTTGGACAAGGTCTTCCTGTGGATGAAAGTCTGTTATTAGTGTTTGTTATATCAAATAACACCTGTAAGCATTATGTAGTGTCAGCACATTTGTCCCTGCAGGGAAAGGAGGCTTGGTTGTTCCATCCCAGAGCCAGTGCCATCTGGTTTGGTACTTACTCAGCGCAGAAAGTACAAAGATTGCACGTTTTCTATTAGAAGGCTTACTGACACTAGGCTCCATTTATGAGTCAGTCTTAGTAAATTGGATTTATTTGGAAATATACATGGCCTCTGAATCAGCCCAAACTGTCTTTTAACTTTATCTGTCTGTGCTGTGTATGTTGATGGAAATATTTAACCCATTTAATTTGGGATGCTTTCTCCAAGTCCTGCTGAAATTGGAGATCCAAATGTTTGTTCATCGGTGCAGATACAGCATACCCAGGGCTGGCAGCTAGCCTTTCTTAAAGAACCTACTAAATAAATAAAATAAATAAAACTTGTGCTAAGAAAGAAATGCTTTGGACCAGATAAGGTCTCTAATTGTCAAAGAGCACTGAAAAGCTTTTCAAGGTAGTATTGCCAAATATCACAAGCTCTGTATTTCTTAAATTTCTTACAGTAATTTCTTACAGTATTTCTATCTTTTTTCTTTTTTTTCCTGAGAGGGTAGGTAGAAAGGGCTGTCTTGACTTGAAGACACTATTTTTATGCCAGTTATGAAGACTGCACACAGCTCCTTAATATCACTGTTCTGAATTTCAGTATTCAGCTCTGTCCCCTACAAGGTGGATGAGCATCATTACCTCTGTTTTACCAACACCTTGTCACATAATTGCAAAGCCAGATTGTTAGAACATGGTGAAGCCCAGAATACAACACTGAAGTTCTCATTTTCAGACCTGCTTGTGACTTACAAGACTAAGAAATGGCCTTATAATTAGTGCACACACTACACCCTTTGTACAGCCTAGAAACAGCTTTGAAATCATGTGTCTGGGTGGATTTTTCTATTTTCCCCTTGGCAATATGAACAGTTATTTAAGATTGTGCTGCAGTGAGAACAGGTTCTGTTTTCTTCTACCTGTCAAGTTCTAACTCAAGCTTGGGAGTTTTTAATTTTTTTCCTAGATCCACTGATTGAATCACTCGCTGCTCCACTAGACTTGAATGTTGCCTTCTAACGCTCTCCTTATGCAAGGATGTTGCAGAATAAATGGAAGCTGCCAGTCTTGGCAGATCTAAAAAGAAAGCAGGCTTCTATTCACATGAGAAATGTCCTTGTCAATAACTTCATAACTACTGGGACTCTTCCCTTTAAGGAATGAACTAAGTTCAGCCACAGTAGAAGACTGCTGAAATCAATTCCTGCCAATGAATTCAACACCTTTTTGCAAAACTGGTGATACATTTTCTCTTTATCTACTCAGTGGTTCCCATTGTAAAAAAGGGAAATTTTTTTGACAACCCATCAGTCCTAAGAGACTGGGCAACACGACTCACTTGTAGCTATTTCCTGAAATCAGCAAGGACTCTCCTTCTCTCACCATACAGACTCATTCTGTGGATTGTTGAGACACCATAACAGTCAAGTTATTGGGAGTTAACATGTCTTTCCTTGGGCATGTAATTGAATAAAAAGTGCAGAGTTAGCAGTCCTAAATGAGCTGATGAACCTGGTTATCTATGATCTAACACATCACAGAATGTCCAATTAAATCTGTCCCAAAACATCTGGTTTCTCAATCAAATTGTTATTCTGGTATGTCTTATTAAAGCATCTCACTGTTTGAATGTCAGCATTGCTACACAATTGTCTCTGTTGCAATTTTAAAATTTATTCCAGTGAAGATTTTTCTTGTACTGGAGGTAGAAGTTAAGGATACAAAAGGCTTTTTGAGCCATGGCTTAGATGGGGTACTGTAATCTGTAGGCTGTCAGTTCTAACCCTGCAAAAGTAACCTGTTGATCTGTATGAGGAGATGCTTGGTAGCACTCTTAGTCTCATTTCCAGCCATGTCACAGAAATCAGAGATTTTGATCAAAAAACTTAAATCTCTTTCCTGTATTCTGATTTATCCACAGGGTGGATGGAATAGGTGATCCTTTAAAAATTAATCTTTAGGAAGAAGAGTTGTAAAGTGTACTTTGCTGCCCAGGATGATCATTCCCATGGACATACATACGGCCTTCATTTTCATTAATGGTGAAACACATGGCAGAGTGAACGGATGCAAGCGGGGAGGGAATCTCCCTCCCATGGTTCCTGTACATGTCCTTTTTATATCTTTTGCTTTGCAGGGAGAGACTCCCAAGAAAAATACAGCAGTTCTTTCACTGCTCTTTCTTAGAAGACAGTTACAGAATTGAAGGAATTAATGAAACACCAGATTAGACTGCTGGTGTTCATTAACAGATTCAGTGGCAACCACTACCTTTTCTTTTTAAAGGAAGCTTAAACATCACACAAAACACCTGTCTAATTGAGCAGTAATGCACAGAAATTAGCTGTGGTCGAAATTTCTTTCTGACCCTCACATGTTTGGCATTGTGCCATGGAGCATCAGATTTGCTTATCCTAAATATAACCAAATGCTAGTCATAAATACATTTAACTGGGTGGGTTTTTTCCCTTTAATTTATTGCATTCGACTTGTAACTTTCTGTGGCTGACATTTCCACAGTCTGACTGTAAATGGTTTTTGTAAAGCTCAGTTTGGATATAGACTGTGTGCCTAAGACGTCAAAAGGAGTTAATATTAGACATTTAGAAGCCAAATAGGTTGTAGAATCTGTGCATGTATGTGTGTGGATTTATTTGTTTTAAAATGGTACAGAGGAAAATTTTGCAAATTTCAGACTGGAGGAAGCATGGGGCCAACTGTTGGGCACTCCAGCAGTGCTCCATAGAATGGTACACATTCTGTGAGACACATGTCCTAAAGCACTGGCCCTGTGGGCTCCTCTCCACCAGCTGCAGGAGCCACAGGTCAGCTGCAGGGATACACCCAAACAGGACATGCTGCAAACAATACACTCTCACTCTAACTTGTAGCAAACGAAAGTCTGAAAAATTATGGTATATTTGTTTCAGGAGAAGCTACCACCTAGAAGCCAGAAGATACCAAAACTCTAGGTAGATCTGCATTGTGGGAGAGCCCATGGCCTTGGATGTAATTCAGGGTGATAGTAACACCGCTGAAATGTTTCTCAGAAGTTGGTTTCCTTCTCTTCTGATCGTTTTGGCAGTGCTTAGGACCCCAGTCAATGCTGTATTTGTGAGGCAGGCACTCTCCCTGCACGAAGCACATTTTCAAAATAAGCTTGAAGAAAAAAGCTCAGTGGGAAAAGAGAAAGGGAACACTATGTATCCCTTTCCTTTCAATTACAGCCAGAGGAAAGCAGAAGGAAAGACAACCTTAAGAAGTTGTCTAGCCTGTCCTCTTGCCTGAAGGCAGTGGGTACCATCTCTTAATTTGATACACAATCAACAGAAATTAAATGGGTTGAAGGACTGGCTTTTTCCCACCGGGACTTAGCAAAAAAAGTTAGTTTTTACTTCATGGGTTTAAGATGATTTAGGCCTCTTCACTGCAAATGGTTGATGCATTTTGTTGATCAAAATCACCAGTCATTTTCATTTTAAAATAATGGCGTATCAAAAAACAATTTTTCTTCCTCAAAAGACAAATTAAAAAGATTGATCTTCATTTACTTTCCTAAAAAGTTTTAAATCAGTACAGTGAAAAATAACTGCTCTGCCTTTTTCTGTATATTACACCTAAGCTCAGCCCTTTCCTGTTTCTATTTACAATTGCCCTTATCTGAATTTTTGAAAGATTTCGTTTTTCTTTTCTAAAATTCTCTCTTGCTATTTTTCCCTTGTAGGGTGGTATTTTTCTATATAGTTCACTTGTGGCTTTTTATGCATCTCAATGTCTTTGTACTTTCATGTCTTTCTTTTCTATTTGCATTTAAACTACCTTAAAGTTTCTGCTTTCTTTAATTCCTTAACTTGTGCCATTTTATTGCCATGATTAAGTAGCTGTCCCTAGGCAGCAGCAATGAAAATCCAAGCTTTCCCATCACATTCACTTATCTGGTACTTGCTGGAGTTAGGATTAATTATAGTTGTCAGCGCATAACTAAAATCACAAATGTCAATTTCCTCTTTTCACGTTTTTCGCTGTCAGAATAAATTGCATAATCATCACTTAATACCAAGCTCTTGTTTCCCTAATAATATGCTGCAGCCAAAGATTTACCAAGGGGAGCCCAAGGAAAACACACGAAACCTGAGAGGGTAAATACAACATGGAAAGCAAAAGCACGATAAGGCTGGTGCCACAGCTGGAGAGAAACCACAGGGACTCCAGAATTCAGCCTTGCTGGCAGAACTTCCATGGGCCACAGCCATGGGCTTTGCTCTCTTGGGCATGATTGCTTAGAGAACGAACACCTTGGGAGATGGCCTGTGGTACACCTCTTCCTAGAAAAATGGCCAGCAATCAGCCAGAACTTTTCATAGGGCTTTGCCAGGGGGGCAGGTTCAGGAAGAGATCTGGGCTGGAAATGCCTGACAGCAGCCCACACCTTCAATGTGAGCAGTTTGTGAGAGCCCTCCATTGAATACTTGCTCTCACCACCTCCTGAACATTTCAGTGTGCCTGCCACCAGATTTGGTCTGTCTCCGGCGTGTTGTGTCGCTTTGGATTTGACAAAATTAGAACATAGCTGGTAGAACATATCTGTAACAGACTGACCTGTCAACATGTCCTGTTCATGTGGCTCATGTTCTTGATGTACAAACTCACCTTCTAAGCATGAAGCTAGATCATGGCCCAAGGATGTAAATGGGGAAGCTTATTTCCAAGGTAGCCCAGAAATTACATCAACACTTTGTTGTCCTAAACCCCTGCTCAATCCCATCCTATGTACTGGTGTCAACCCTGATAATCACATACTAGCTGTCCCCACAATCCATCTTTGTGCTGGTTTTTAGACCCTGCTTCTCTGTGTTTTCCTTCTTAGTGATGTCTGTCAAAATCTACTAAAACCTGTGTTCCCATGGCCTTTAATAGAGGGCAACTAGGGAAACAATTGCCCCTTGTATCTTTACACCGTGTTCTGCTCAGATAGCAACTTCCCCTCAGAAGAATTCCTCTCTTTCCCCTAACCTTCCAGGAAGGACTCTCAGGAGAGTCATCTGCAGTTGTGGGTACCTGCAGCTAGGGGATTTGTCTTATCTTTTGATAAACTGAAATACAGTATTCTCTTTTTATCTTCCTTTAGAAGAAAACTGATCTTCAGAGATTTATCATTAAGAGAAATAAAAACATATGTTTAAAAGATAAAATTCAGAATCTCTTTTATGAAAATTCTATATTTTAGCTTCCACCTCTTAGGGCTGGAGAGTATATTAAAATCTTGACTCATTTGTCAGTCCTTTCATTCTCCTAATGCTTTCTAAGTGAATTTCCCACTTTAAAAAAATTAATTCTAGTATCAAATTCATTCAGAGAGTTCAGCACTACAAAGTGAGATAAATATATGACTTCTGACCTGGTATATCAATAGTAGGCTTGTGTGCAAACCAGAATGAAAATACCACTGTTGTCAAGGCCTTTTGGTAAAGTTACTGTTTCCTTTCCAGTTTCTTGGTTTAAGTGGATTTTTTAAGATCAATTGCCATTATTTGTCTTTATTTTTATGTTGGGTTGTCTGGGTTTTTTATTGTAGTCTGCTGTCTTCAGAAACTTAAGGTGCCTAATTTCAGGAACTCTGTGCAGGAATTTGTAGGTGTGCTTCAGACACCAGTTGCTTGACAAACTGGACCTATAAAGGGACTTTGCTCAGCTTCTGACATTTGTGAAGATCTTTGATATCCAAAATACAGGAAACCTCCAAAACTCCCAGTCCTCAGAAGAACCTGTTGTCCAGAGTACACAAGCAGGGTGAAGAATCAGAGCAAAGGAGCTGGTGGGTGATTTGCAGAAGGGAACAGGATATTCTGGAGGCACTGCAGCAACAGGAATATCTGGGTCTAGCCCATGCCCCTCACCTGGCAGCAGCAAGTCATCCTGCAGCCCTTCAGCTTGCAGGGTGACCACCCTGAAAATGTGTGGCTAAATTGCTGCACGTTACATTGCCACGCAGAAATAAACCCCCACACCTTGTAAAATCAGATACTTCAGATTCTTGAAAGCAGTTCACTGTCATCCTTGGCTTCTGTGGGTGTGACAGCTCTTCAGAGGCATAGGGCAAGGAAGCCTTTAGCAGAGGTACTGGGTGCCAGATGCCTTGTTTTCTTTCTGATTTGGTTACTTTGGCCTTGCCCCAGACCCTTGTGAAGTGCTCTGGGAAGCTGGTATGTGAAAGGAGAGAGGGAGAAGAGCTAGGATGACATTTCACAGTGCATGTGCTAACTTCAACTGCCAGCTTTGACTGTTTTCCCACAGACAGCACTCTTCCCAAACCCTGCTCCCCAGTCTCCTAATCCTCCAGCTCTCTCTGAGGGCTGTGGTGTAGCTGAGGCACCAGCAGTGGCGAGACTGGGGAGCCAAATATTTCCATCCCACCTTCCAACAAGTCGAGCTGCTCCCCTCCTGGCCCCCTCCATCTACCCCACAGCCCATCAAGCATAGCCTTGTGATTAATGTAAATGGTCAGAGATAAATAGCTGATTGACTCCAGTGCTGGAGGAGCAGATCATGGAATTATTTGAATAGAGGCAGCATATCAAACAGTGTAACAACTTGGCTTGATGTACTTCCTATGGCTTCTTTTTTTCATAGAAAGCTGCATGCATGTTTTTGGGCATATGCCTACTGGCTGCAGTGCCAGGATAGAGAGAGAACACAGAAAGGATGAGCTTTCTCTTCTGCATTGTCAGAAATAACAAGCTGCCAAGATGAAAAGGGGCCACATGAGATCCTGCTGCTCCTTTCTGGGGCTCAGAGCCCCTGACTGGGACTCAGAGGCAGCAAAAGCCCAAGGTTTCTTCACCCTTTAAAAATGCAAAGTGTGTTTGGGACAAGAGAGGTACAAGTAAAGGGAGCAAGCAGCAGAAAGTGAGTTATTTTTACTCTCCTAATGAACTCCTTCTCCAGGCAGACTTGTCTAAGGGAATCACAGCTCCCTGAAGACAAACCTCCCTCCCATCATTCTCTTACTTGGGTCACATTCTTTAACAATATAATTCATAGTTTGGTTTATTTTCTTTTTTTAAAAAGCTATTCTTTTTTAATACTGTCAATCCAAAGCTTTCCATAACAATGGAATCTGTCAATAGCCTCCAGAGCTTCTCACACTTCCCACCAAAAGCTCTTTAAACATTTGTAATATTCAAAATTGTGATAATTAGCATTTTGCTCCTTCTTGGGTGATGTCATTTTCACTGGCTGATACAGTAAGAGTGGCTCAACACGCTTGTTCTCCAACTAGTGAGGAATACTTTTCTATCTGTAAGAATGATACTGTGTACTGTCATCCTCTGCACTGCAAGACAGATCAAGGCTGGGGACAGAGATGCTGTTTCCTGGCTGGAGAACTTTCTTCTGGCGCAACAGGGTAACCACTGGCCAAAAAATGCTGCTACTAATTTTTCAGTGTTTCTTGTATGCTGTTAAAATCTGTGAAATTCTGGAGACTTGCATGTTTCCTTGTGTATCTCATCCTAATCTGAACTTTTCCAGCAAGCAAACAATGCAACATGACATCAGTGTTTTAATTTGCAAAATCACTTGCAAACCACTTTTAGTATTTGTGACCAGCTGTTGATAAACGTACGAATCCTAATCGTGTTCCCACTCAATGCAGTAGTGGTTTGTTTTCTCATATAGAACATCAGTGGCATTATGGAGGTTTCTGGATCTCAGCTGTAGCCTCTCTGTAAGGCTGAGGGTAGAAGACAGAGAGTGAGCAGCAAGGGTTACAGACACACAGCCTGGTAGCCATGAGAGCCAAGCTAGCAGGATGTAGGGCCTCCAGCACTGCCAGCTCGTGTGGACAGTTTTATGTGCTGTTTCTCTGCCTCCTGCTTCCCAGGCGGGATAAACAGTGAGTGAAAGGAGCCAAGAACGCATTTTACACGAACATCATGTACTGTAGGAAATGTGTCTCTGCCATCTTCCAGCCTTGGTTCCTTTTATAAGAAGTTTGCCACTCGAGAAAATTCCATTAGTTCCTGGTCTGTGTTTTCTACGTGTGTCAAGACCCACATGAAGAGGTCATTAACCGACTAAAGGAGCTGAGCGTCTGCAGCACATACTGGGTGGGAGGCAGATGACTTCAGAGAGATGTGAGCTGATGTCACCCCAGTGGAGCTGTGGGGGCTTTTCCAAGGCAGGCAGCTGGGCTGGTGTGCCCTGGGCCCAACAAGTGTATCTCCAAGGCCCTTTGCTCACTTTATAGGCAGGTAGCTCTCTCCCCCTCTGAAGCTGAGACTGTTCTGGCTCTGTCCATCCTTGGGCATGTGGCCCTCCACCCCATCTTTTTGGCCTACACGTTTTGGTGGCTGCAGATGCATTTACAAGATGGAAGCTTACACACTTTCTAAGCAGTGAAGCTTTGTGACACTTTTCACTCCTGGGCCTCCTATTATATGAATAAACTCCTTATTCAGGGAAAAGGGCCTCCTATGCTGAGCACACTATTTTTTCTGAAAGCGAGGGTCTTTTCTCATACTGATGGGCTAAACACAAGGGAAAATATGTAATTTTTGTCAGTTCAAAGTCAGTTTTCTGTTTAGGAACAAGGGCTTTTACCAGTGTGTATTGATGTATACATCTAGATTCAATACGCTTACTAGGAAATCCTGTCCTGTTTTGTCTGAAGAGATACCAGGGAGATACTAAAGGTTGAATTACTTTTTTTTTCTTTTTTCTTTTTTTCTTTTTTCTTTTTTTTTTTTAAACCTGGAGTTAAATCAATTCCAGACTCTATTAATTTGAGCAAATGCCCTTGGTCCCATTGCCTGGCTCTCCAGAGCTATTGTATAACAACTAATAGGTCTATATGTCCCCTTCAATAAGGTAAGGCTGCCACAGACACGTGGAGTCCCTAAGAGAGGCTGGCAGGGGGGAGCTGGGCAGAGGGGGATTTAGCTCAGCCCCGCTGTGCCGCGTTAACCCCTGCGGGCGGGGGCCAGCAGCAGCCCCCGGGGTGCGCACGCAGCTCCTCGGGAAGGGGACTGGGGTGAGGGCAGGCAGCAGGGTGAACAGTTCAGAGAGATTATGAAGCAAAAGACAAATAAACACCACCCCCAACCCCAAGCTCTGGGGATGGTGAAGGTTTAGCTGTGCGTGTTGGGATGCCAGAAGAGGGAAAGTGGGACTTACGGTTCCGAGCAGGGGTGGGCTGGGCTGGAAGCAGCCTCTGCTCATGTGGGGATAGTGCTGAAAACTTTTTTGCTGCCTCAGTGAGGGGAAACGTCCCCTCCCGATGTGGCAATGGGGCAACAGCAAGCAAGATGCTGCTGGTCTGATGGCATGGTACATGTCCCCCAAAGCCACTCCCTGGGACTGATCCCAGTCCCTGGGCCAAGGAACATGTGTAAGAGTGTTAGGCCTTGGAGCTGCAGAGGGGCATCCCATGAATGAACAGGCCTGTTCAGCTCTTAACCTGAACAGGATTCCATGTCAGGAAAGAGATTCTTTTCAAAAAGAAGACTCTGTGACTGTCCTGGCCTCAGAGAGGACAGCCCTTCTCTCCCAGCAGGACTGTGTCCTGAGAGTGCTTCAGCCTTCTCTCAGGAGATGCTGATCAGAGAACAAGGACAAACATTTCAGCTGCAGAAGGGTTTCCTGGTGGGGCACTGGGGCCAGGTTTTGGCTCACATGTTTAATGATTGACACCAGGGGTAATTTTGGCTTCCTCGGGGCTTCATTCCCCTGTGAGCCTCCCTACCCACCCTCCACCACACTGTGGACCTGGGCCAAAGCTGGACTTGGGCCCAGCACTAGAAGTAGTCCCAGGGCAAAGAACAGGGCTTGTCAGCCAACTCCACCCCTGCATAGGGCTGATACAACATCCCCATGTCCTTTTGCTGCAACATGATGGGAAGATGAGTGTAGCACAACCTTTAGCCCTTGGGTGCTACCATTTATTTTTTCCTCATACAAGAAGCAAAGATAAGAGATCTGCCACTAACACAGTGGTGGACTGATGCTTCTCCCATCATCATGGTTGAAAGCAGCTATTGCTTTCTCCCACATTTGAGTCTACCCTGCCATGGATGTCCTTCATCAGTTGGGATAAATCTGCAGTTATTAAATATCAGGCAGAGGAATAAAGATGTTATTAATTGGGGGAAAAAAATTAGGCTCCCTCATCAAGAACAGTGGGGAGAGGAAAGCTGAGGGGAGAAAGGTGAGGAAGTGGGTATGCTGAGAGCACAGGAAAAGGGAGAGCAGGAAAGAACAGGGAGAGGGGACAGGCGGGTAAGCAGGAGAAGGAAGAGGCAGGAAGGGGCAGGAAGAAGCATTTGGAGAGGATGAGACACGGACACAAAGGAATGGATACCAAGGAGGACAAAGAGCGGTGTGGGGTAGATGGAGGGAATGGCATGAATGTGTTTGCAGAAGAATACACACTAATTCTTGGAATATGCCAGTCCCTTAAATCACCGCTGCAGGAGGGGAGCCATCCAAGGCTGGGGAGCCCCACGGACTCTGGGTGACAGGCCCGTGGTCTTTCCTTAATAAGAGACTGAGCAGAGACAGGAAAGCTTGAATCGCTGCGCCTCCTCTGAGGGCTAGCATTTCTCTCCCTCTTTCTTTTCTTTCTTGTCTTAAACTTGAGAAAATCAAAAAAGAAAGCAAGTAAAACAAAAGCTCCTTTGCCTTAATTAAATTACTCAGCCGCCCTCTGGGGTTGACACTGGGGATACATGAGGCTTTTGTGTAATATCTGGAGGAATTCTCCCTCCGCCTCCCGCCTCCCCCTGCCCTGTCCTGGGGACAGGCGGGAGGATTTCAAAGGGGAAGGGAAAGGAAGGGGGAGGGGGGTAAGCTAATAGGGATGGGAATTATTCTGTGATGGCTGGAGGGATAAGAGAAAAAAGGGAAGGAAAGTCGCTGCTGAAATTGAAAGCCGATTCCCTGCGCTGGCTCGAGGCAGTGCTCTGACCTGAGGTAACTGCCCTTTTGCCAGAGACACAGGCAAAGTTCAGGGCACAGGGAAAGCTGCATAAATATCAAGTCTTTATCGGGGGATGATCCGCTGCCTCAGGACCTTCCTGCCCGCTTTGGACGCAGCGTGACGAGGCAGGGCCAGCTCTCCATGGCCACCAGCACCAGGCAGGGCTCGAGGCAGCCTGGCCCCATTGCTGTGCAGCTATGCAGGGGCAGCTGTGGGGATGTGCCTGAGCAGGGATGCTGCTGGCAGCTGAGCCAGGCCATCCTGTGAGCTCCCAAGAGCATCCCTACTCACCCAGGCAGCAACATCATCATTCCACATCTGCCGCAGCAAGCTCCCTGGGTCCCACCAGAAGGTCAGCAGTGGGAAAACCAGCTCTCATGAGCAGCAGGATTCATTCAGAGAGGGCACTGATATTTTTTATCAGTATGTCTCCCGACCCTGTGCAGAGCATGCCCTGGAGATGCTGCAGCAAAGGCATGCTCTGCCAGAAGGATTGCTTTTGCACTGCTGCCATTGGTGGACTTGTTTGAGAGCTGTGGTTTTCTTAGCCAGACTCTCCCATTGGCAAGATCCTACATCTTCCTCTCTGAAACCTGGGTGAAGGGAGCTTTGTTTAGGGCCTTCAGTTTGACCTGAAAAAAGAAACACATATGTGTTCTTGAAAGAGAAAGGCACCCTTCACATTAGGAGTAGTCTGCAATTGTAGTTGAGTCCGTGAGGGACTTGCTGGAACCTTTCCACCATCTCCCCACATATCCCCCAGCATTGCCCAGGTCCCAGAATCACAACATCAAGTGATGCAAACAGAAGGAGTGGGGACTGCATACCAGCACCAGTTCCCTTTTACTTACTGTTGGGAAGGAGTATTTCTGGGAACAAGGAACATCTGGGCTGTAGGCTGAACTGGGCTTTATATGATGAAGCTTGTAATACTGTCCCATCTGGAGAGCAGTTCCAGCGAGCTCTGTGGGGAGATAAGAGACAGAGTCAACCATAAATCCACTCCTTTAAGCATGACAAGTGTGTGCCTCATATTCCAAAGAGAGGAGGGGGAAAAGTAAGTGGAAACATTTTTCTCTGTGCTGAACACACGCAGAGCTCAAAAAAGGCCCGTCCCTCTATAGTGTGATGGGAGGTTGGTAAGCATGGAGCACCCCCAGGGTGCCAACAAGAACAGTCAAAGGCTTTTCTGCAGTGACAGCTTCATTCCCAAGTGACAGTCAGGCCTGGTAGGGATGTGCAGGAGCTGGAGGATGCTGCCACACACACAAAGCCCCTGTGCAGTTGGAGCTGGAGGCAACTACCACTAGGGCAAGGGACGGAACCAAAACTTTGGGGCTTCCACCTTGGTGGGGAAATTGGCCTCCCACTTCTCAGAGCTTCACTGCTGTTTATTACTAACCATGATTTATGGCATTAATAACAAAAGCCTTGCAGATGTGGAAGGCCCAGGTGAGGAATCAGGCTGTGGGCGTGGGGGAATAGTATCACTGTTAGAGAAAAAAAAAATTAAAAGGTGTATTAATTCCCCAAGTGAACTATCAGGGTTCAAATGAGCTCCTGCAGTTTGTACCCAGTGGACTGGCAGCACATTTCAAATATACACCTTGCAGATGGCATGTGATGCTCCCTGCAGTGGTCTGCCTCCCCTGCAGCAGTGTGGCCCCACGATCAGCCCACCCAGGTAACCCATGTCTGGTGAGCACCTGTGTCAGCCAGCTTGGAGGAAGGTATAAATACACCCTTGTGTTTATCTAGGATTTCCCACTTACAGCCTTCGGCTTTCAAATAGCCACCCACTTGAGAAAGACAAGCAGGCAGCATCTTTGCTTCTGTCCTCTAAATTTCTCCTGCAGTTCCTGTTTCCCTCCCTTGCTTCCTATGATTTTCCAGATTGGATTGATTGATTACAATATTTGACTCTCTCTGCAAGTTCTTTTTGGTGTGTGTGTTTAGATGATTTTAATCCACATCCAGATCTTTTGCAGACAGTCTGCCACTGCTCATGCAGAAAAACAATTTGTAGGGCTGCAAAACAGCACGTTGCATGGCACAGTGCCTAGCACAGAGCTAAACTGCCCTGTTCCCTGCTCCCTGCTCCAAGAAGTTTCCAATCAGAAAGCATGGGAGACGAGACTGACTGGGATGGTGGAGGCCAAAACATGGACAGAAGTGAAGCAGGAGGAGGGAATGCCTGGGGCTGGGGTAGGTGCTGATGCACTGCTCCTTCTACAGTCTTTGTCAGGAAGAATCAGTCCCTTCTCATCCAGGGGCTGGTTGTGCCACACGGGGAGCAAGATGATTTGCCAGTATTTGAATAAGAAAATATCACAAGGAAGGGGCTTCAAGGGAGGACTGTCCTTGAGAAGTAAGTCAGAGGTGGGGTCTGGGGCAGAGGTGACATGGGTACTGTATCGTGATCACACTTTTTGTGCCTTTGTGCACATTGTCTCGATGCCATTTATTAAAGTCATCTAGCTATGCCTGGACCCAAAGGAATGGAAAACCCTCAGCATGCATATCTGTCTGAAGTGAAAGTCAGTTATTTATGTCCCAGAATGTGCTGTCTGGATCTTGCACCCCAGGCTCAACCACCACTTATCTTGGGTTTTAGTTGCTAAAAAGCAGGATTTAACATAAAATGAGATTTGTGCTGGCTCATGACAGAGATGATTTTTTCATTCACTACTCCCTAAACTATATTTTCCTAGAGAAAAAAAAAAAAAAAAGGGGAGGGGGGGTGGGTGGGGGGAAGGACAAGTAAGGGGGAAATTAGGAGACATACTTCTTCCCTGTAGAATGTTGTCCTCATCTGATCCATACCTTACTTTAGTTCTTCCTCCTGCCATCACTTCCCAGTCCATGGCAAAAACATCAAAGATGTGTCTAGGAGCTGGCTTGTGTGTGTGTGTCTGTGTCAAAGGGAGAGAGGGAGACCATTTCAGACACAGGTTATTTATTAGAGGTTTAATATTGCTCCATATATAAATTAAATGGAACAGCATTCAGATGTGCTATTAAAATTTACTGCTTCTTGCTATTTAAAACCCAAATAATCATTTCAAGTAACACTGATTAGGGTCTTGCAAGAAGTGAAAAAAAACCAACCAAGTCAACTCAGACATCACCACAATGTCTCCACCTAATAGCTGCTTTATTAACACAAGTCTGGAAACAGGACTGCCTTATGTTAAATTTATTTATTTTCCATTTATACATTACTTTTCTGTTGAGTTTCTTTTCTAAACCATTTGCATGATGACCACTTCCTTCTTGACATACTGCCTGACTCTATCATATTTAATATTTCAGTGATATAAACATGTTCATTTCCCCAAAAGTGTGATTTCTTTTTTTATTTATAAACTTGACTTTTGTATTCTGTTCTTAACTTTCTCTTTCTGGAGTTAATGTGCCTAAATGCACATTTCAAATGCATGCACATGAAACACATGGTCTATCACCCTCTTCCCTTTCTATTTCTTTTATTTACACACACATATATATACACCTCCTCCCAGTACTTTATTTTATATGTGTTCCCAGACATATGTTCATATATACAAATGTATGTGAAAAAATTGTAGTTTTCAAACCAAGCTGGACTCTTTTCATTGTACATGCCTTGAAACCCAGGAATACTCCTACAAACTACCTAAGGCTTGGATTTTGGGGCTGTTTTATTTGCAGTTCTGCAGATGAATTAAAAAGAAGGCTGGAAAGCTATATTGGGCTATGTGGTAAATATGTATTTGCTTCAGTTATTGATCCTGATGTTAAAATTACAACAGATTGCTTTAGGTCACCATTAGGTCACCATTTTGTCTCCTTAGCTGGAGTCCTTTGGTAGTGCCAAGTGAGAAGGCCATATTGGTGTGTTGGGTTTAGCACAGAAACTCAGGAAAAGGTAGGGATGGTGGTGACTTTGAAAAACATGCTAGAGGTCATTCACATAGCTTTTATGTTATGTGGGTCCTTATGAAGATCATCATATGGTTATCTGGCGATTGCAAGTTTGATAAGGTAGATACGTAAAGGCTGCATCTTACAATATCTGGTTTATTGGCATTGCACCAGTCAGGAAGATGTTATAATGTACTCCTGCTAGATAAACAGTAGGGTTTTTTCACATGCATTCTGACAGTATTAAGGCAAACACTCCTGGATTCACTGCCATCGCATAAGACTGGAAGAAGAAAAAAAGAGACTGCCCAAAAGTACAAGCCATAAAAAAAGCAGCCTGGAGGAGGCTTTGAAGCATTATCCAGTCCAGCTTCCTATGCCAAAGGAAGGCAGGCTATTTCTGTGTCCTTCCTGACAAACAGTTGTCCAACTGTTTCCATAGAAGTTGCAGCAGTAGAAGTTCTGCAGCTTCCTCTAGCAGTTTGTGGCTATGCTTTGCTAATCTCGCTTCTGGAAAGCTTTCACCCTAACATCGGTCTCAAAATCATCAACACAGTCCTGCTCATTTTGGTATTTATGTCCCTGTCGGACAGAAGAATTGGGAAGAGCATTTGGAGACAAACAGGAACTGAGAAACTCAGAGAGTTTCATCTTGGCTGAAGGGCAAGAGAGGAGGTAGCCCTGAGGAGGTCTGCCCAGAGCAAGCTGTTCCCTGCAGTAGGGGTTCATGAAGTGTTGACAAGGTCAACAGTTCCCCCAAAATTAGCTTTAGAAGTCTTCACTGAAAGGAAGATAGCCTTTAGGATGGATTATTAACATGGTCTTCTTGCATGGATAAATAAAGCTTCAAGGAAGTTTGTCACAGTTGGACACAAAATAAAGATGCTTGATTCCAGTCAGAAGGCAGAAGAGAATCAGAAGGCTTTATTTACAATTCATCCGGCCTTTTTATAACATGCTGCCCTAAAAAGGCACATTATTGGTCCATAGGATTGACATCTCTCTCCATTGGTTAAGTAACAGAAATAACAAACAACACCTGGGAGAGAGGTTGTTATGGGAAAGGAATATTGTTTACTTAGAAATGTTATGGGAAAAAATAGTTATTTACACGAAGTTGTTTGGGAATGGAAAAACTGTTGAAAAGTTTCCCTTAGGAAGAGCTAGCAATTCTCAGGCTCAAAATTATCGGGCTCACAGAAGTTAGATACAGAAAAGTAGTTAGTCAGTGTTTTCCAAATGACTCCTGCTCCTATATACCAGCTGATATACCTTTCCTCAGAACTAGAAAAAGGGGTAAGGAGGCAGGAGGTTGCTAGTCAGCATTTCATTGTTTTCACTAAGGTTTTTTAGTGGTTTTTTTTAGGGTTTCTTTTTTGTAACTTTGTTTCCAAGTTTACAACCAACAAATTAACGCCTCACTTTGCCAGAAGTTGTCTTTTTTATCCATAAGTTTGTTGGTTATTTAACTGAACAGAGGGGTGCATAGCAAGAACAGCTGCTGTTTCCTCAGCCGTGATCAGGCAAGCAGCAGATGCTGTCAGAAGAAGCTCTGGCTGCCTGAAGCCTCAGGAGGTTTTGAAGTCATAGTATGTTGGGAAGTGTTTACTTGCAGGATGCTCAAAGGGGTCTGATGGCTGGTTTATCCCGATGCCAGGTGTAACCTGAGCCCTTTCAACAGGAGTGTCTGTGAGACAGCCCACAGGCTGATGCACCCCCACCTTGCATAAGGTAGGTCACCCGTGACTGCCTCTTGAATGAGTGAAACCAATCATGAAGAAGCTCACTCGAGCTCACTTACTCTCTTGATCTCCCTTGAGTTTCTCTCTAGCCTGGTCTTTGCATTTCCTCAAACATGGATTGTATTGACTCACTCCTGATTTAAGTAGAAACGTGTTTTATACAACATATTGATCTGGCTTACAGAAAAATAGTCTTTTACAACATATGGAAGCTTTAAATGCTGGTGTCCTCTGCACTTCCCCCCTGGAGTGAGTGATGTCCCACCTTGGTTTCCCTAGTTACTAACAAAGCAGGCAGTGCAGGCTGGGGACAAGCCAGCTGCTCAGAACTGACTGAGGCTAGCCCAAGGTGTGTGATTCATCTCAACCTCCTTTCATTTGTCTGCACTCAGCAGAACAAAATAGCAACACTACAGCTTGTATCGTGACAGGTATTTACAACATGATGCCTCAGCACCACAGCTGGAACCACACCAGTTAATTTGGTGATTAGTTTGTCCTGCTAAGTGTCACCATCCTGCAATGGTGTTGCATTACGACTGCTCATTTTTAGCATCCTCTATAGCCTCAACAGCTTCTCAAATATAAGTCAGGTGAAGCTGCATGGATGATGGGATGGATGGCAGCACTAATGGAAAATCATCTGCTGGGCCAAGTGTGCCAACACCTTCAGGAGGCTTTCCTTATGGAGAATTCCAAACTTCACATCTCTATAATAGCATATACAAAAATACTTCGGTAACATTTTCACCTGTCAGGAAAAGATATTGCCCTTCCTCTTCCTCAGAGTTCATTTTGTTTCATGAAATAGAATTTTCAAACATACATACCTTAAAATGCATATTCAATACATTTCTCTCAAGCCTCTTTTTTTTTTTTTTCTGAAGCTTGACACATGAGAATGGTGCATTGATCCATGGATTAAACTTAGTTACTTTGGCTAGCAATTGGGCCTTGAGTGCCAAGATAACCAGGTCAAAGAGGGAAAAGCATGAATATTTAAAAAACAATGTTTGACTGACAAAAGCAAATTTGAATAGAGGTGCAGGGTGAGGGAAAGTGAGGAGGAGAGCCCTGGTTTACGCTGAAAAAGTCTAATATGTAATTTAAACACTGTAACTGTTGGTTTTGCTTCACCACCCACTGCTTTGCGCAGATGGAATAGCCTGAGGAGGGTATTTAATACTTGGAGTTGCTGGAGAGCTCTGGGCCTAGTGCTGATGGGAGCAGACTTCTGTCTGCTGCTGAGTGTCCCCACTGCCACCCAGCACGTGAGACATGGGAGCTGGTGCAATGAGAGGACTGTTTTGCCCCATGAGCCAAAGGAAGGGCAGCACCAGCTATTTCTGTACCTCTGTTTCCTCAGCATTCTAGATCCAACAGCTGCCTTCCTGAAAAAGAGATCAGGAGTTTCTGAAGAAACTCATGCACACTCATGCTCCCCTTAGAAAGCTCTGGTTTTGTCAGAACAATTTCAGTTCCAGGAAAGGGCTAATTTCAAAGCCTCTTGTGGTCTGAAGACCAGGACTCTGAGGAGAAAAAATGGTCATCCCATCCTCTTTTGGCATCTCCAGCAGGAAAATATAGGGGTTTTCCCACAGTTCATTGATACAAAACCAAAGTGAAAATCCAAGAAAAACATTTTGGTTGACCAAATTTCTGTTTGGTTTTTCTGTGGATTGTAGTCATGCAGAGATACCAGAGAGCTTCCTCACCTCAGGACAGAAGTGCAGAGCCTGTCCATGGATGGTGCACAGACATCACTCCCCAGAAGCCCAGGAAACCTCGACAGAAGCAGTCCTTTTCTCTGGAACATTCCTGGTGCTGACTTTTCAAAAGCATCTACAGAACCGTTGTTTCACCAGCATGTGAAGCCAAAGCAATTGCCAGACCAGAGGGCTTTGTACTATTTTACCTTCAGGAATGCTTTAGCCTTTGCTGTGAGTTCTTCATCAGTTTCCCTTTAACTTCCTAAGAACCCGCTACAGATTCACAGGTCAAGGAAAGAAGAGTGATAGTACCTTGAACCAGTAGAAGCCAGCCCATTGTTTTGTTCAGAGGGTTGAAAAAGGACTAATGATGCTTTTGTTTTTCCTGAGTTTTATTGTACAGGCAGGGTGTTCATGACTGGAATATGGTGCGGGTATTTGGCTCTGAGTATGTATTGTGTGCATATACATGTTCTTCCTGGGAGACTTCTCAGTCAGGGGCAGGCAGTGAATGGGAGCTGGATTAACTGTTTTCAGTCTCTAAATTGCCACAGCCCCACAGGAATCTAGGAGTCTATTAAGAAATCTTGCAGTACTGGATAACCAGCAGCTCTCATGCAGCAATTTCCAAGCATTTACAAGACAAATAACAGAGTAGCCAGGCATGGCCAGCCCAAAGTTCTATCAGCCCAGCATCCTGTCAAGGTATAGATGCAATGCAAGAATGAGGAAACCTACAGTAATGGTTATAAATATTAATGGTAAGGTGAAGGACTGGCATTCTGTAAGCACATGAAGAAATGCATTTCAATCCCACTAACTTGGTCACCTAAATCAGCTTAATTTGGAATGCCT
Organism: Cettia cetti; assembly: GCA_013401135.1. Lineage (NCBI taxonomy): Eukaryota > Metazoa > Chordata > Aves > Passeriformes > Sylviidae > Cettia > Cettia cetti. Next base: position 65,542 of record VZUI01082994.1, read on the forward strand.
AATTCTATCCTGCAAGGGAGTCAAGAATTGTCCTCCTTACTATATTATTGGTGTAGTAAAAAGGCACAACAACATTAAGGCAAAATAGTTCAGTGGAAGCTAAAGACCAGGATATAGTTTCTGTGGACACAAGTAATTTTTACAGTAAGTTTTAAGAAGCTAAGAAGGTTTTCTTTATAAAGGTGTTGTAGACTTGATGCAGTAAGTTTAAGAAAAATACTGATTTGTCTTAATGGTTTTCCATCTCCTACACATTTCCATCATACCTTTTCATCTACTGAAATAATGAGATTTTCTTTTTTTTTTTTTTTTCTCTCAGTAGGATTGTGGAACTTCCTCAGTAACGTTCAGATAGGATCAAGGCATTTGCAGCTTCACCAGTATCAAATCTTGACATCTGTCTTTAACAAGCGCATTAGGCAGCAACATGAAACTTTAAAACATTGTTATAACACAAACAGGTTTGCAAAGTAGAAGTAGTCTCTCTGTGGGCTCTGATAACACTTGGTGGTGCAGAAAGACCTCCAGACATTTCAGGACTGCAATTTTTTCTACACTAAAATGTCAATTGCCATTGAGCTTGGCAACAAACTTGGCTGAATAACTCAGACCTCATTTCAACCCACAGATCTTGGATCTCCAAATGACCGCTTGCCAGATTTACATCTGTTTCCTCTATGGGGAATGTGGAGTCCTTTTCAACCCTTTGAGCTTAGTTTTTCTTCTCCTCTTGGCTTTGCTGCCAGATGATAAAGATTTAATTCTTTTATTACCATTACAATCCATCTGGTTTTGAGCACAGAAGCAAGCTGAGCTTTCAGAGTAGCTTCTGTTCCTAAGAGAAAATTGTTTTCACCTATCCTAGTCTGCTTCTCTCTTGGGCACAAAACGCACTTAGTACTGGGGGTTATCCTTGCACTCCCCATGCCTCATATCTCACCTGTATTGCAGCATGGACTCGAAAACAGAGAAGGATGTCTCTTGTTCCCTTCATTCTTCAGCCCAGAGGACTCTAAAATGGAAAGATTCCATTTTATCTCCAGTCTTTGTTTATGCTTGGTTTGGTTTAGAGTGCTATGGGAATAAAGAGCAGGCCTGAGTACCAGTGGTCAGCTGCCACAAAGAAGACAGTGATGCCATTCCCTCTGGTGAGCCTCAGCTTCTTGCTAACCTCCTCTACAACATAGTGACAGTACATTGGCTTGGTGGCAAAACCTGTGCTTGCTACAGATATGGTGGGCTTTTTTTCATGAAAAATTAGCTGTGCTGATGCATATTGCTCCTGTTGAAATTTCTTCTGCAGTGCAGGCAAAGCATAGGCTATTATTTACTCCCCTTGTGCATTGTTAGAAAAAAATATTACATCCCAAAGCTGGCTTCTTTCCACTGATATCTGAAACAGCCAAAGCATTTCCCTTGCCCTCTGTTTCTAAGAGCTTTGTGATCTCTGGATGAAAGCTCCTAGATACATATGAGTTAATTAATCTTACCAAATCAAGTTCTTCAGTCATCAAAAAGTTCTGTCATCAATTGTACACCTCTCTGTGAAATATCAAACTTTCTTCACTTTCTACTACAGCTCTGGGGGTAGTATTTCTGCTATAATAAGAGCATATATTTTTAGTGACTTTCTCTGGTATTTGCAATGCCAAGATTAGAGGCATCTGTAACCAATGACAGGACTACTACAGACTTCAGTGAGCTTATTCCGTAGTCATCAGGCATACCAGAGATCTAGAAATTCTGATATTAACATTGAGCAAAGTGTATGGAAAAAACCATAGTCTGATATTTCTGATGAGATATCAATGCTTCACAAATACAGCCAAGCAGTGTGTGTTTTTACCTTTCAGTTCATATGCCCATTTCATCCATAGATGTAGAACTTTCTGCAAGCAGAGTTGATACTGAGGGTTAAAGGTCAGAACTAAAAATCCAGACACTTCTCTGACCAGGCTGCAAAAGCAATAAAAAGTCAAACCATGAGAAAAACGTTCTCAGCTCATAGCTTACCTGCTCCAGGGGTTTTCTAGGAGTTGGATTGAGGGGATAAAAGAGAGTGGAAGAGACCCAGGACTGGGGCTCAGAGCTGGAAAAAGAAACAACAGTGAAAAGGTCAATGTTCAGATGATGGTATCACATCCTCCTTTCATCCCTGTGGTTCACACGAAGGCCGGGATCCTTGCTTTGCTTTACTTTGGGGAAAACTCTTGCTTTATTTGTTCATGTTGAACTGCTATCAGAGCTCAATGTCTCAGTGTTGTGTTTTAATAACATCAGTTTCCCTGGACCAGATACATATGAAGTCGGTTAGACGATTCTATAAACAATGGATCCAAGTCACGCAATGCAACATTTCTGATTGCAAGATAACCTTTCCAAGGGTGAAGTTAGCGAGGTGAGGGGTTGGATTCCTCAGCCAGGCACGAAGGGAGACCTTCAGTGTTCAGAGTTGCTCCAGTGGGACAAGGTTCATCTCCTCTTCTTTTGGGGGAACAGCTCCCTATTTTGTTTTTCTACTCCCCAGTCAGCACACTGAGTGACTTTTCTGAGTTCTGGCTGCCCAGAGCATACTTTGTTGACAGTTCATTTAAGGAGATCTGCACAGAATATTTTCTTTGAAATCAGTTGAGAAGAGGAGTTACACTGAAGTTTTAGTGAGTGCTTCATTTTTATTTTGGAGTTTAAAAAAAAAAAGCAACACTTGTGGGAAGATGTTTCCAAACCAAGAAATGGGAAGGTTCATTGAACATAGTATGGGAAAGGTCAGAAAAGAAGAGAGGATGGAACCAGCCAGATGGAGATTTTGGAAAAGCTTCTCTCAATTTCAATAATTTCTAGTTATTTTTTGATGAAGATATCTGTTTCTAACATCTATTTTAATCCAATATGAAACGTAAGTGAAATTTGATTTTTTTTTTCTTTTCTTTAGTACCTAACACAAGGGAAAACCTCAAATCGTCAACCTTCATTACCTTCATTACCACCTGTGAAGGAGTTTGGCCTTCACATTGGTAGACAACAAGTTTGGCACCTAAAAATCTTCTAACAGTATGTCCTGGCATGAGACCCATTCCCACACTTAGGAGAATTCTGCTCTGGAGGTTTTTGTGTTCTTTTTACTGTCTAACCACACATGATCTGAGTACAGAGACATGCAGGCTTTATTCTTTTTTCTCTGTAGCAAAGTTTGTGCACAAAACTACATAGATCATGAGATGCTGATGTGTTTTTGTTCATGATTCAAGTCCTCATCTGATGGTGTTAACTTCAGATACATTTGTTGAGTGTAAATCACAGTGAAAACAACCCTTCACTGCAGCTAAGTGGGTGGTTCTCAAAGTGAACATGGTCTTTGTTCTTTGGGTACCAGAAGCAGTCTTGACATTATGGCATAGGGCTTCATCCTTCCTGTGGGCTGACTGACTCTCTCTTCATGTATTTAGAGGAGACTGGAAAGGGGAATTCGATTCATTTCATAAAATTGGAGATTTACGTCTTCAGCTTAATCCCGAAGTATAAATGTTCAGACCAGAGATTATAGTTGTAATCCATTTTTTATTGGCTATAACCCATAAATAATTTAAGCAGATCTTTAACCTAACATGCATCTCCATAACTCTCACCATTTGTAACTGGTGGTATCCAAGATTAATTCATTCAGGGAGAAGCTTCATTCATCTAAAGGAATGGGGGGAGTACATCAAGGGAGAGGCTAGACAGCAAATTCAATTGTTAGTCTCTCCCAACATCCTCTAAAACAAACTCTTATTCACCTTCACAACAAGAAGATCCTGGAAAAGACACCTGGAAGGGTTTCCCAATTCAAGGGATAGTGTGGAGTAGGATTACAACCATGTGGTATTCCAGACCCTGTCTAAGTTACCAATATCATGTTTGGCTGACAGATCTGGCTGTGGAGCAACCAGCTGATTCTGCCAGGCTTGGTGACAATTGCAGAATTCCTTTGCAGATAAGGTGCCAATTGGCTGCAAGTGGCACATGGATGCAAGTGACCGCCTGCTGCATCTTATCAGCTTCTACTTTATGTTGTAGAGAAACAGCTCATGTTGGTAAATGGTCAGGATCTCATATGACTACTCAGGCTGCACTGGATTATCAAGCAGTTCCATACATAGAGAGTCAAAAGAGGACACAGTTCTAGCTCCACACACTGCCCTTGTGAACTGGGCTGCTGTATTTTAGATCAGTGATTATCCTACTAGAGCCAATCACCAGCCCATCCCTCTGCACATATACTTGTCTGTCTGCTTTTCCATACCAAAAAGGAGCTAACAGCTCACAAATGTTTGTGGAAGATATGTTTAATTAAGCAAAAATTAATTGACATAATGACAGTTCATTTACAGTTTACAGTGGCTTATGCATATACATATAAAGCTGGGTTTTAGAAAGGGCTCTGGCTGAATATGCAGAGGGTCTGGATTCAATTCTCAGCTTTGCCATAGGCTTCCTGTTTAAACCTAAGCCAATCATGCAAAGACAGATCTGTGAGGTATCAAGGTATTTGATTCCTAAATGTCTATTGACTTCTTTTGTTATCAGGGCTATGGTGCCTTTCTGCCTCAATTTTTCCACCTGTAAAAGGGAGCTAATTGAGGGTCTCTTCACACTCTGTGGCTGGAATATTTCTTTCAAGCAAAGTATACTTCTAACTGTGCCTCAGTACAGCAGCAAGAGAAATTGGATCTTGATCTCAGTTATGATCTTTTCAGTACTACTGTGCTGTGAATAAAAATAACCCTTAATGCAGAGACAGTGACATCCACACTGACATTTAAACTAACACCCTCTGTTTGTTTGTTACTTAATTTTGTGAGTGGATTGTTTTTTTCTTGGAATACTTGCTGTATGTTCCCCCAAGCTATGATACTGTGCTCCAAGTGCAATGTTTAACAATGGGAAGATCCCTGACCTTTTGTCCTGACCTAATATTAACTGACTGCATTATTTTAACAAGAGGAAAAGTAAGTTTTCCCACTTCCTTCTCAGTTTAAGCTTTGTATAAGAGTCATGGTCTTTGTTGAACTCTTCCTTTTTCTGTCTCTCCCTTTTTCTCCTCCCAGCTTTTTGCTGAGCCAAATATTCTTTTCCACAATACATTATGCTCCACTGGTTTATAGGGTTTTTTAATAAACCAGTATCCAGCACTGCCAGTGAACATTAATTATTGCCTCAATTATAACACACAATGTTTTTTTGGGTAAAATGATAGCCATCATCATCAAGAATTCGTGACCAGCCCTCTCAGCAAGGACCAGTAATCTATGGGGTAGACATTTTGGAAGGATACTTCAATCCATAAGTCGTTATATTGATTAAAAGCAAAAGGAGGCTAGCTGTGTTAAAAACAAAACATTCCGTATCTTTTCCAAATTAATTATTCAACCACAGAGGCATTCTACCACCCAAGAACTGCACTCACTCTCTTCTTAAATTCTAAAGGAAATGTCTTTTCAGCCCCTTTGCACTGGCCATCTCCTGGGCCAGAGTGGCCAAGATGAACTACAAAAGCACAACACAAAATGCCTTGCCCAGGAGGATCCTCATTGCCATCTGTTGTTTCCTGGTTTTTTTGCCAAAGACATTTGGGGTAATCCACTATCCTCTGGTACTCAGCACATACATCTTGTTTTGGGAATTCTCAGGTTGCTTCTCCCTATCAGGAAATGCCTCTGTATCCTATTTTTTACTAATGTGCTGAATCCCCTGACCAGGCTCAAACATTCAACCTTGTTTCTTCCCTGACCTCCTTAAGCCTCTAGGAAGAAGAAAAAGCAGGTGCCACAGGAGGTTCAAGTTTTTCATCCTGCTTCTTTTATCCCCAAAGGGTTTTAAAGAAGTGGCCGAGCTGTTCCTCAGCAGGGACCTGGCCTGCTGTTCAGTCCTGCTGGATTTCAAGCTCTTCTTGCCAGGCTGCCCTGGTGCTCATTCAAACACATGTCATCACATGCAATATGGACACAATACCCTCATTCCTACGGGCTCCAGGACCCAGCAGAAGAAAGCGCAGGCAGAAGATCAAACATGGAAGGAACAGAAGACAGAGGAGCTGCTGTTGTCGTCTGTGTCTGGAACAGAAAAATGAACACAAGGGAAGAGACAGGGTAGGGGGATAATTACTTTCATCCTGGTTTTATTCCCACAATTCCCAACCACTTTTGAAGCCAATTTTCCTTTAATAAAATATACTATTAATGACTCAAGTAGAAGCCTTTTGTGCAAGACAATACTCAGTGCTCCAGATGGAAATATTTTGTGTTCTGCACAATATACATGTATATGTATTTATATTTATATAAATTGAGCTGTGAGCATAGGCCATATTACCGTATTTTTCAAACTGAATAAGTTATTTCAAAATATGTTTAACATACTTCCTTTCTTTGAAACTAATTCTTTCATAGGTCTCCCTCTCTTCTAGTTCTTCTTATCCCTTAAAGAGAAACACAAGCCAAACAGCAACAAGAACTATAGCACATCATTTCTGGAAGCCATTCATTTGCTATTTCTGCTCATCACAGCTACAGAATGAAGGAATTTAAAGAGCTACTGATGCCTTTTGTTGGCATATATATCCAAAATTGTCTTTCAAGCAGTTTAGACACATCCTTCTTCTCTTTCTTCTTTAACAGCCTGTCAAAGAAATAGTTCTAATTAGTTTATTGTGGGTTTGTGTGTGAAGAAGTTATTGAGGGAGTGCCAAGTCAAAAAGTCAAACACAAACTGATTAATTTTCACAATGCACCCCTCTGAGGTGGGGAAGTTCTAACAAATCCATTGGGTGTTCACAGTTGTCCTGTGCTCTGCTCACAGAGGCTGGGAGCCATATGGAGAGCAGAGCACTGGCACTGCATTTCCCACTTCCCAAAGCTCACACTCCGGCTGCTGGGGCTGGTGCTGAACTTTCATGCCCACTGAGAGCTCAGCCCATCAGATCTGTCACTTCCTCTTCTCCCACTGTCAAATAGAGACACCTCATGACAGCCCTTCCTTGAGGTCAACTTCCTGAGCACAGCAGAATATGTCGCACAGCAGTGTGACACAATTGGCTCACAGAATAGACATTTGGAGTTTGATAATCCACTAGGGTAAGACTCAGTGTGCCCATCACCCTGACAGGGCACCCAGAGTCATGTCTGACCAGGCAGGCGCTGCTCAGAGGGGCTGGGTTGGTCTGCAGCTCCTGGGAGCTAACTCCCTTCCTTGCTCCCTTGTCATCTTCCCCTGGTTCACTGATTGCAACAACACTTTCTCCACACAGCCTCACAATTCCTCACAAGCCTCCACAGAGTTTAGTTTTCTTTGTTGATTAGTTCGTTTGGGGTTTGTATTTCTGTGTTTTACAATTTTCCATGTTTCATGGCAGTGCTTTCCTTATGAATATCCTTGAGCGATGCACGAGCCCATCTCAAGAGTGCTTTCTCTGTCAGTAATTTTACATTTCCTAAGTCTCTACAGACTTTCTCACAGCTCTTCCTCAGCAGCCCGAATCAAGGTTATGAAGCTGTGTCATATCAGGGCAGGACTCTGCTGCTTGGTTCAAAGGCAGCTGAATCCAGAGAGGGTTTACAGAGGGGAGCTATAACAGATACTTGGGATGGTCAAAAGGAAATGACTGGTGGGCTGGTGTTAAAGTCTGGCAAGAGACTGGGCTAGATTGGTGGCTTTCAGCTCAATGAAACTTCCAGAAAAAAGTTCATGAGACACAGTTGTTCCCATTTCCAACCAAATACAAATTAGACTGACCTTTAAGAGTTTGCTCTGTGTAATGCTACCCAATGCATTTTCTTGCTTTCTCAGATGCCAGAGAATATCAGGAAGAAGGAAGGTTTATTTCCCCCAATGGTTTTGTGAAACGCCTTGTAATGCCTTTCAGATCAGCAGTTGTTTGCCTGATCCTGGGCTTAAAACACTGTCCTAAATGATTTCCAAAGGTCCCTTCCAGCACTGTTTTGTTTAATTCTGGAAACTCAGAACCTCTTGAATTTCTATCACTATTCTTTTGCCACCAGCTACATGTCTTCAAGCTCTCAGGACTATCTTTTGTTCCCTGTTATGCTAGCCAAATAGTTTCAATACAACAGAATATTTGTCCAGAGGGGAATTACTGTTCCTGCCACAAAAGATTATTTGAAGTCACAGCTGCCACAGTGATAAGTTTGATGGCACTGCAGTCTTCAAATACTTGACTTTATCTCACTCAGAGCTGTTTACAGGTTACAAGTTCCATGAACTTGTGCAGGTTGCAAGACTAGATCTCCACCCACTAAAAAAAAAAAAAGATTTCAAGCCCTAATTCTGTGAACTTTGAATAGTTTCAATAAAGCTATTCACCCCTCTGCCTTTTTCTCTGCCTTAACAATTTTCTCCAATGAGGCTTTATTTACAGTTGTGTGCTTAAAACAGCTTCAAAGCAGACACTGAAGCAATATTAAGAAGCTATCACAACACATCCAATTCTACCAATAGCTTCTCTGAGCCAGTCTCATCTTTCTTCAGTACAAAATATGTAAATATATATTCAAACATGTGACTAGGAGATGAGATGTTTCTATGTTCAAGGAACTCACAAGTGACAACTGACCTTGAGGTCACCCACCTGAAGCTGTGGAGCTCAACCCATGTTTCCACAGGAGGCCATCAACATACTGGTCTGGAATCAACCACAGGATCATTCAAGCCTCTGCACTGGTTTAGCTTTAAAACTCTATACACTGGGTCAGATTTGCAAGAGTTGGTTTTTGTGGTAGGGCACTGTGCCGCAGCCATCAGCCTCATTTGGATTCAAACAACATAATGAGACTCGAGGGGTTTATCTGAAATATGAAAACACCATAAATATTCATTTTGAGAAAATCCTGCTCAGACAGGGAGCATAGAGCAGACTGGTTTGTGCCCTGCTAATATCATCCGGCTGTGAGTGGGCAGGGAGACCCCAATCCTGCCTGTTCATCAGACCCATATCATGTCCATGTGGCTGGCTTGATGTCCTCCTGCTGTCAGCGACCTCACAGCCCCCCAGGGAGCCATGGGCTTCCACTGAGCAGCTCTAAAGTGGCTTGCCATTCAGCTTACAGCAAGGAAAGGGTTCCCATGCCTTTCACGTATGCTGACTGGAATGTGTTGCACATGGGTGTGAGGCAGGCACGATAGAGATATATAACATTGGCCTGATTTAGTGGAAATGAAAATAACTAGACATATGTTAAGCACATTAAAAGCAGTGGTGCATATTGTGCCCTGTTTACTATTACTTCTCCTTTTTTTATTTTTTCTTTTTTTTGGTGGGTGGAATATTCTTGCAGATCCTCCCCCTATGCCCACACATAGCTTTATCGGGGGGAAGGACAAGTTGTAGAAAAATACTGCGAATCTACTCTGTGGTCAAGGTAATGTCCATAACGATCAGAACCCATGTCTTGAGTCAGAGGGGAGCATTTGGTGGCGTTTTCATTGAGTGCAGTGCTGGATCAGATCCCCCTTGTCTGTGCCCCAGCATCAGCAACCCAGAGTCCCCTCACCAGTCCCAGACATCTTCAGAGGAAAAGGACAGGGAGCAGCCACCTTAATTCAATTTCATCTAAGTATGTAATTAGGGCTGTACATCTGGGATCACTTTTTCTCCCCTTCAAAAGTTAAAAAGCTTTATGAACTGGAGGCAGGAAGAAGGGTTTGATCCATCTTTGGGTGTTGAAAAATTCCTCTCATCTCAGCTCAGCTGTACAAGGCCCCAGAGGCTTGCACTCACCATTTGATGGCCCTGAGGGAAGCCAAAAACTTGTGCAGTCATCCCAGGGCTGTCTCATTGTAACATTTCTCTGCTGTGTGTGCACAGGGTTTCTGTTTCTCCCCAGTATAATCTTCTGGCCTTCTTTTGCCAAGGTGGGACACCACAGCAGTGAGCAACTGCTCACCTGAGCATCCCACCAGGCACCAGGGTTTTGCTTTTCCCAGACATTATTTTTTGGAGACACATACTTTATGGGGGATGTTTCCATTCAAAGCTTTGTACAAAAAGGGGCATACCTGCAATCAACAGGTGCTCCTGTTCACTCTCCACATATGACAAGGTTCCAAAGAGGCTGGATATTTTCAGAGACAGCAAAATTACTGAAAATATATCTACTGTGAACACATTCCAGGCAGTTTGTCCAGCCCCTGCTTCAGGAGAGGACTTTTTTTTTGGCCTGGCACTCACAGCCAGCTTGTGATCTGGGGAAAAATATTGAACATTTCTGCCTCTTTGTTAAAGTTCATACAGATAAACAGTTACCTGAAGGTATGATAATTGTGGGATGGAGGGAAGAGGCAGAGGAAGAACTGGGGATCATCATGCTGTGGATGTACTGTTGAAGAAATTCTCCAGGAAATGTAAATGATCCAAGAGGTTTACCACTTTCCTCCAATCCTTTCATAAGAGTGTCTTTTGCTGCTTCCAGTGGGACAACAGTAAGTCAACTGTTTGTGTGGCCAGGTGTCAGCTGAGAGCCTGGAAACTCCTCAGGCAAAACACATGCAGGTAAGGACTCAGTCAGGTATGTGGAAGCAGTAGACACTTACCAATGGACTTTAGGTCTTAAACACACCAGCACTTAAACCTGCCAGCAAGTAGGAGAGCACAGAGAGAAGGCAGAGGCTGTTCCATGTGGGCTCACGGAGTCTCCTCCTGGTCAGGGCACACGGGGCTGCGTGGGGCTGAGATGGAGCTGATCAGCTGTGGGCATTCTTGTGCTGGGGCCTGGTGAGTGTGCCAGGCCCACACGGGCAGGATGGTGTGAGAACTTGCTCCACACCTCCAGCACCGCTGCCTCATCCTCGATTCACCATGGGCTCCAAATAAGCTGGAAAGAACAGAACATGCTTGATTTAAAAAGGTTACCAAGAAGAAAAACAACTGATTCTGACCACCCTCTTAGGCCTTGCTTCATCAGGTTGCTGGGCCAGTCTCAGCCTTTATGGAGGCAAAAATACACTCCTGTAACTGCAGCTCTTGAGCCAAATCCTCAGCTGGTATGACACTATTTTCAATGGAGATGTTCTAATTTCCAGCAGTCTTGTGTCTGACCTTCTTCTGGGGAATGTGAAGAGAATGAGGATTATAGTGGGGTAACCTCAGATTTTCTTCTAATATAAATCACAGAAGAGCAAAGTTGGCAACTGACGCTGGTCAGAGAAAGCTGATGGAATTACACAGTGCAAGAATATGCCCTTCCATCAAGATAAAACCAATACTACTGTTGTTATGTGAAGAAGAGACCTGGAGGAAGGGAAGGAATTTCAACAATGCCAGTAAAAAACACAAGATATTTTAATATTCTGGAACAGAGAAATTGCTCTTGCCTTTTTGATACAAAGTTTTGCTATTTTTTTTTCAAAGTCATGCTATATTTAGTATAAGAAAACATTTAAAAAATTAGCACTTCACTGGATCCCAAATATATTTTTCTGTAGAATTTTGTGTCATAGAGATCTTAATCTGGGGAGGGTTGATCATATTTGAAGCAGAACAAGATTCCCAAATCTTGAATTATTTCATCAAGCTTTTCACCCACTTCACTGAACAAGTCAGAAAACTTGGGTTTGTAGCAGCAAAAAGGTGAATGCCCCCTTCTAATTCCTAAATGCTTTCTAGCCTTCCCAAACACTAAAGTTGTCTGGTTTCCTTTGAGACTCAACAACCTCAGTCCCAAAAAAAGTTACAAAGAGGCTTGTCTGAGCAACTTACGTTTACCCACTTAAAAAAATAAATAAATTCAAATGCACTAAGCAAAGGATTACAAAGTCAGATTTAAAGATAGACCCTGAAGAAACTTATTTGTAGATGGGCTTAAAGTGTGGATAATAGTACTGACTCAACATTATGAACTGCTTTGAGGTCTAGGGATAAAAGGGTTTATGTTAGTACTAGGTATTATTACATTTTATTGTTAATTTCAAAAGCTAGAAAATTAATAAGAAGCAGAAAAAAAAATCTTTCAGTGAAATTAAGGACTTAACCTGATAAGAAATCCCAAATGTCAACACTCTGGCACTAGGACTGCCTCCCCAGCCCTTTTTACCTTGCTGGTAAACCCATTTTAAACCCATTCTCTGTGGAATGAGTCAAAAACTGCAGCCACTTGGACTTGAAAATCCATAGGGTTTTTCATAACCTACTTCTTCCGCTGTAGGTGTTGTCATGTATGACTTTGTTGCTTGTCATGCTGTCAGAGAGAGCCCCTACACACACTCTCAAACACACTTTTTTCCTCCCATACACGCTCTATCCTTAACAGGTAGCACATACAGAACAAAAGGGAGAGAAACAAGAAAGTACTGGGAAATCAACATCTGGTTTGAATAATTCCCCTATTTAAATTTTTACTTAGAGAACTCCCATTGGTATCAAATAATTGAACTAGGTTATTTACAGTTGAAAATCCTGGTAGCACTCTTCCTCTCTGGTGTCATGCTGTGGATCGTCACACCTTGGCTCCTAAAGCCTCACTGGGGATTTGTGTTGCAGGTATGGCACAGCAAAAGGCAGATCCACATTCCTCCCTGCCTCCTCCTCCCACTGGCAGACATTAAAAGATGTTGCCTTGCTTTCTCCTGCTCGCCTCCTTTATTAGGAGATGCTGAACTTATAACAAATACACTTCACTTTGCAAAAAGGAGTGTAATTAGCCTTGCTTATTTTGGCCTGCATGTGTGTGGTAAAATGTCTAGTAATAGTTGGCAAGGCTTCTGCAGGGAATGAGATTCCCATGGTTAGATCTAAAGCCCAAATACTTGGAACAAATTAACACCAGCCAAGAAAGTGAGGTTAATTACTGGAACACTTGGAAGAGGAGGTCTCCCTAGCCTGGAAAACTGCAATACACTATCTGCATGTATGGTATGTGGCCAACCAGGATCTCTCCCTCTCTTTCTCTGTCTTACTTGCTCTGTTTCCTTCTTTCCTTTTGTGTCCAGGCTGCAGACAAATGTCAGAGCCACTGAGAGCAAAGATTTCGTTTTCCTCTGACCCACTGCTCCATCAGGCCAGTGCCATTGATGGCCCTGGAACCTACTCAAAGCTGAAAAACACTGCCATCAGGGGCTGGCTCTCCTTCTGTCTATGTTTTCTCATTAGTGGTTTTGCGTTGTTGAAAGGCATCTTCATTGGAGGCCCAGTATTCCAGCAACATGCTGCTTTAATCTGGGGTGGGCACTGAGGCTTTCAAAAACACAGCCTATGACCCAACAGGAGAACAGTCATCTTCCCTAATATGCTCTTTGGAGAGCAAATCTGTAAATCCTGTAGGCCCCTAAACATCTGCCTTTGGTAATGTTTTAATGGGGAAAATTTGCCTAGTAACCACATTGCCATTGACCTTTGATGCGTGAGGAATGTATACTTGCACATGTCTGGGGGGAGCTGTGGATGGGAGAAAACCTGTGAAATCAAGGTTGCAAAGCCATGGAGGTGGAAGCTACGTAGTGCAGTTCAGTTACCTGTGCACCTTTAGGAGGGCTCCCTCATGTGTTTGCTTTATTCATGACACAGCCTTCTGCGGCATGAGAGCAAGGCTTTTTTCCATGGGATGTCTGCCTCACTCTGTGCTCAGGAGGGATACTGTTCATTACAGGAACAGCTATTCAAGATGTTGTTTTCTCTTCATTGTTCAGCTTGTGACCTCAAGCCTTACTGACTGCGCACTATTCAAACCCTCCTCTGGAAACAACATCATTTTGTTTTCTCATGGGCTTTTCTATAGCACTCATGACAATAGTATCAAAGTGTCTCGTAAAGATTAATTCGTCTATTTTTGCTACAGCCCCAGGAGGCAAGTTGGTATTTTCTTCATTCTCCAAATGTTGAACTGAAAGCATAAACCCTGTCTATACAATCATGGGTGCAGTTTACCAAGCAGCTAAAGCCATGGTGTCCTCTGAGGCCCCACGACTGTTTCAAGCAGTGCCTGCATGGTCCAAGCAGGCTACATCTGGCTTCAGCATGTGCACTGCCTGACCCCCGGCCATGCTTGCAAACTTACAAAATTGAATCTAGTCTTGAAGGCAGCCTCAGGGCCTTTGACAGTATAGACATAGCCATATGGTCAACAGTGTGTCTACAAGATCCGTGGTAAGCATTAATTTTAAATCCTGTCATTGAGATGCCTAGGTCTTGATTTTTCCTCTTGCTTGTCATTAGTCAGCATTGCAGATGTTCATAGCAGAGCTCCTGTCAATCTCAGTCCCAGCTGAGATCCCAGGGTCTCAGGCTGGGTCCCCACAAAATGAGAATCTACATCTAGGAGCCTTCAGTGAACAATTCACTGTAGGCAGAATAGCCTAGCCTCTGCCAGGCCAAACCCTTTGCTCTCACAACTCCCTCAGGTACAGTGCCAACCCTCCCACTGCTCATCCTGTTTCAGCTGTCTCTGGCTTGCTGTCACCTGCAGGAGTCCAAGGCCTGGCAGCCTCCCCTCTTTGCTGGAGCATGGCAGGAGACCTGTGGGAAAGAGGCTTCAAGAATGTAACACAGGATCTTCCCAAAAGGGTGGGATTACCATTGGGCATAGGCCTAATCCAAGTATTTCCTGACTTTTGAGTGATCAAATAGAAAACCTTGACAATGGTCCCTTAGGACAGGGATTCCTTATTTCCTGTGTTTTAAAGTAAGCTAGGGGACAGCATAGACATGTAAAAGTAACCATAGCATGGATGTCTACAGGGTTTTGCCATCAAGACAGCAACTTTCTAAGGCATGTCTCTGTGCCAGGAGTTAAGCTGGCAGGAGTAACAGATCCTCTCCACGTGGTTTTTCTAAGTATTATAACTTGGCCAAATGTTAGTAGTTTTTCACAGAGACAGACAAAACCCATCCCTGACACAAAAGCCACCTCTTCTGCCAAGTGTCCGATTGTACTTCCAAAGCTCAGGGGTTCTAGGGCTTTCCAAATAAAAGGTTGTAAAAAAAAGAGGAAAAAAGCAACAAGGCAAACAATTAACTTTTTTTCCAGGCTTCTTCTCAGAATCACTATGTCATTTTGGCTGAAATTTCCATAAATAGTTCCATTTGAGGCAGACACCCCAAACCTAAAATTTAAGACCAAATAGTTGAAGCTGCCAAAGTTATTAGTAATCAAAAGACCCTATAACTAAAAATGTTAGTCAAACTTACTAATAAGCAGTTTTGCAGTTGCATGTGATGCATTATGTGGACCTTTGCACATATTCAATACGGGCTGATACATCAGGCTGACTTTCAAAGTTGTTCTGAGAGTCCAGCCCTGAGAAAAAGACCCATACTGAGTGCTTGCTGTGCCCTTTAGAAAAGAATATTGGAAAATGGACAGAGAGAGAAAAGAAATACTCTGTAGTGACAAAAAATTAATCAGCACAGTATATAGCCCAGAAGGGCTCTCTTCTTCTGCCAATCCAGCGTCTGGAGCTTTCCAGATTCTTAGACCAAGGGGTCAAGCAAAACATGGAAATGCGGGTCAGAAAGCAAGGAATTTATCTAGCCCAGCCTTCATATCTAAACGAGGATTAAACCAATTTATTCTTGACCAAGTGACATCTAACTTTTTCTTCCAGCACTTCAGAAAGAGGATCCCCAGTACCCCGAGTCTTTCCCAGTGCTGAACTGAAAGTGCTTAGAATAGCTTCATTCAATTTCAAACAGCCTATTCACTGCAAACTGAACACATTCTTTCTACCTCTGCCCAGTGTTAGCAGGGACCATGAACGATCACTGTTCTTTCCAGAAGCAGCTTTACATACCAGAGGACTTTGATACTGCCCCCACCATTCTCTTTTCCGAACATACATGAAATTCCTTTGCTCTTTCCCAGAAGTTGTGCTTTCTCACTCTTATTATTCTGCACTGTCTTCACTACATCTCTCCTGAAGTGCGATACCTAATACAAGAGAACCTTCTATGTGGGTGTAAAGCAGAAGTCATATGTAAACAGCTCATCTGTTTACAGCACCCTCATGTCTCTCAGCTAATGCTGGGTGAGCAAACTGCTTGACGTGTATAGGAAAACCCCAACTCTAGGGTAGTCAGGAGACTAATTTTACAGCTAAGTTAATCCAACCCAGCATTTAGGATGGCCCAGAATAAGGCGAGACCTTAAGCCTATAAGCCTTCCAAAGATTTGCCTGCTACTCTAGCCACAAAGTCAGAGTACAACAGGGTAATTACCTTGCCTAAAGCATTCATTTTGTCACATTGCAAAATCAGGTTGGTGGGAGGTTTTATGTTATGCGACGGCATCATGTTGTCTAATGATCTTGAATGTTTTTTAACAAGTTTTGTGTTGTCTTCAACCTGGTCATGCTTTTCTGTTGGCATGGAAGGATATTTGAGAGCTTTCTTGATGCCAAGGTGTAACATAAACATGGGGTTTACTTGAATCCACACAACCAGTTACCAAGAGAGAAATCTATTTTATGTTTCTTTATCTGAAACACCTTGTACAAAATTAGGACCTAATACATTTCTCAAGCCAATATATCAGGGAGTAAGGGTCCCCAGATATCAGAAATACATCCATAGGGGTATCTGGGTACCTGACATTCCTTCCACAGCTCACAAAGTACACCTGTGGTGCCAGAAACAGTCAACTAGTGCTGAGATATAGTATTTCACATTCCAGTTCAGCCAGGCTACCTCTGCTCAGCAAAGCACAGACTCATTAAAACTAAGCTTGCCTACTGTCCTAGAATACTAAATCATTTCCCTACTAAGATCTGTCTGTATGTCCTCTTTGCTCATTTGACTACTTTAAAACCACACTTCCCTTGCTAACATTTGCAGGGTACATAAACAGCATCACATGCCCAGAGGATGCTTTGTGCCCTCTGTGATAATCCAGAACCCCCTAGCTGTGCAGACATGCACAGAGACATATGATCCTGCAGTCTCCTGTTAAAGAAAAAGAAACATTTCTGAGCCCTGTGGGGTTTAGTGAATTCATCACACAGCACAGGAGTTTTGAAAGTTCACAGAACAGCAAAGATCACTGTGTTTATGCATGGAACAAAGGGAAAGGGAGGCAGGTATAACACCTGTTATACCTGTGTAATTGTTATGTAATTGTGGCCAACTACCAACTTGTTTTCATATCCCTGTAATGAGTTGCTGAGGAAGGTGTAGGTCACACAACAGAAATCAGCATCCACTTGTGTTCTTTGCATGATCATCTGCCTTGTGTTAAGGCTATGCTCTGTAGGGAAAAAGATGAGTGATACAAATGTGCCCAGACTGGCAATTGCTACTCATGGAGGCAGCCATCCCAGGGTCTGGGCATGCTTAGAGGCTGCAGGTTTGGGCACATCCCAGCAAGAGGGGGAAATATGTTTCCTTCCTTGCCTTTGAATGCTATATCTGCAGTCATCACAGATGATCTGTATGGCTTGTGTGTGCTCATGGAATGTCTTGCATTAGGGAAGGGTGAGAAAACCTCTGGCCAGTCTGCAAGTGTGATTTCTTGACAAAGTGAGGGCAGGAGTAGGAGCTATGACTGTGGAGATAAGCTCACTAAGGCACACAGAGGAAATCACTGTAAGAATACAAAGCTCTCTGATACTATTACTCCATATTGCTTAGTGGAAGGTAGCGTGTACAATAAATACGTATTGCAAAATGGGGTTTATTTCCTTAAAAAATCATTTCACTCCATTCTCCAAGGTGTTGCTCAAAGCAAATATAATTCTATTGCTGACAGTTTAGTGGAGCTGAGGTTGTTATTCCAGGGCTGGTGGGACGCAGCTGTATTTGGCTCATTTCATCACTTGCATATGGAGAAAATTTTGTTATTAGACTCTCTCAGAGTTGAAATTTATTTCCCTAAACCCCAACTTCCAGCTGCGAGAAACAGAGACTGGTGGCAAATGAGGACTAGGATATGTATCCTTAGCTCAAGCACTTGAAGGTCTTGACAGCTGTTCTTGGACTGAATTTGTGTTTTCTTGCATAAAGACACAAAAACTGTTTCTTGTATGTGCCTGATGACTGACTTGCATTAGGGAAGGGTGAGAAACCCTCTGGCCATGAGTGTGAGCTCTGGTTGGGCTCTCTTTCTGTAAGTTGAGAAATGCCCTGGTTCTGTTGGAATCCACTGTCCACATGTTCTTTCCTTCATAAGATCTGGCAAACTCGAAAAAGTGTAACTCAGGCTTTAGTACACCCCTGAGTGATCCTTCTTCAGATAATTTTCCTTAGGATTTCCACAACCCTTCTGAGATCCTGCAAACATCTTTTCTTAATAACCATTGCATCATGAGCAGCAATATGCATTATTACCAATTTATTCTTCATCCAAGATGTCAGAATAACTTTCAAAGATGCTTTAGTTAAGCCCCATAATCTCTCCAAGAGAGCAGTTGGTACTGTTAACCTCTGAGGACGATGGAGCCAAGGCACAGAAAGATGAAGTAACTTGCCTAGAGCTGCACAACATATCAGTCACAAAGCTGCAGAGTCCAAGAAGCCCAGCTCCTAATCTTAAGTGTTAACCACTAGACTGATCTGTACAATACCAAAACAAGCAGGGAGGACCAAGAAGCAGCTACATAACATGAGGAATTCATTCCACTGGAGGGATATGAGAGAGACAGAGGAGCAAATCTTAGTCAGCATGGGCTCTGTGATGATTGCTGCCTTACTGTTCATAGGCAGCAGAATCTGTCTTCCATTCCCACATCTGCCCTGGATCTCACCAATCTTCCCTCTCTTAATTTTTCCTGTCTCTCCTGGCCTTCTGACAATCTTCCCAGATATTTGTCTTTTAACATCTTTAAAAAGAGAATCTTGTCTTTTACCCCGCTCTTTTTCTCAAAACTCATTGGTAAGAGCTCTAAAATATCTGTGGCTCTCCAGAGTCTTAAGGCAACATGTAGAAATGGACACGAACAGAAGAGACGCAGGCTCCTTCAGAAAGTGGTCAGTGGGTTCTGTCCTTTATTTTGGGATGAGCTCCTCTTTATACAGAGTGTCAGAGGCCAGTTTGATTGGTAACACAAAGGTAAATTTTCAATCAATTGGTCATCCCAGAGGGACATCAGAAGAAGGTCCCTCCTATAAGAAAAAATGTAAATATCCTTATATTTACAAAACATTGTTCTTCTGTTTACCAGAACGCCTGGGAAAAAAACCCTTCCAAGATCAAAACATCCCAGGCATGAAACTCAGGACTACAGCAACACAGCTCATCTGGAAATGTCAATGTCAAGCCAAGCTCTTAACCACTGTAGGTTTAAATCCCAGCATAACCCCCCATAAAATTTATCATGTAGTACCATATATAAAACTGCACAGTATCTTGCACCTATCAGCTGTTTTGTACAGATAATTTTCATCAGAAATTATTTTCTCTTTAGATTCCTAGTCCAAAGAAATTTAGGGTCTGGCTGCAGAAATCTCAGGAGGATTTCATTGTATATCTCTATAAGCTTCTGAAAATTTGTGTGGAACCGTGTGGCAAAGGGGAGCAACCTACATGATGTAGCACTAGGAGAAGGACACATTCTACAAGCTTTTCAAGAGAAGTTTCCTAGATACATTTCCAGGATGTGGAACCAGACTGACTGACCAGAGTGAAATTTGAATGCAAGAGTGGTGGACAGTAAAAGTGGAAAGCATATTGCAAACTGTAAATCTCAATGATCAAACCTCTGCAGCCCTGAATGAACTCTGATTTTCAGAATCAAAATCCTTTTTGAGATACACATTATTGCCAGGAAAAGTAAGCAAAATAATGGGCTTCTAGTCTGTACTTTGAGTGAAAATACCATATGGAGTCTACCAACCTAGTTTTTTGCAGACAAAATTCCGATATAAATCATTAATTTATGCTAATAGGAATTTTCAAAGTCTTAGGGAAAAAATGTCTCCCTTTACAAGGAACAACCATATTTTTTGCAGGGAAACAAAAACAACTTAATTTCATTACAACTAATACTAATAATAGTAAGCTATACCATAACAGAGAACAATGTATAAAACTCATAAACATGTCTCCTGAAAAACAGGACTATCAACGCATACAGAATGGTAAGAGAGTTTGACAAAAAGCCATACTAATGTATTTATTTCCCTTATTGGTCCTACAGTGGTGAGTTTTGCAGGCAACCCCTTGAAGCACTGGTGATCCCATGGAGTCAGCATTCCTGGTTTCTTGCTTCCAGGAACAAAACAATGAAGTGAGCCAGCAATTACAGAATTAACTGACAGTGGTACCTCACCAGAGGACACTTAGGGTATTGTGCTCTGGGACTGGATAGTTTTGATGGTGCTCTTTCTAATGGAGCTACTGCAGTGATGCCATTTTGTTGGGGAGGATGAGGCAGTAAGGCCCTACAAATATGATTGCCCAGTAGAAGAGTATAAGAGTGTAAGGCCTGGGAATGAAATTGAATTAAAAGCTAAGTTTGAGTTGTAGGATGCCAGGCCGGAAAAGAGTGATTGAGCTAACTAAAGGCTGGATGCCTGATAGTTAAGCAACACTCCTTGAAGACAAAGGGATACCAGGGGGATGGGCTCTGCCAGGTGGCAGAGAAAAGGTTTTTTAGAATGTAGAACAGTATGGTAATTTAGTAGCTCTCATAGGTTGTATGTAGATTTTGTA
>VZUI01082999.1:0-77655 GCA_013401135.1 Cettia cetti
ACCGAGGGGCTGCGCGAGATGGAGGGCAGCGCGCTGCGGCGGCTGGTGGGCCGCGACGAGGCCGGGGCCGGCGGCGCCGCGCGGTGCCTGCTGCTGGACTGCCGCCCCTTCCTGGCGCACAGCGCCGGGCACATCCGCGGGGCGCTCAACGTGCGCTGCAACACCATCGTGCGGCGGCGGGCCAAGGGCGCCGTGAGCCTGGAGCAGATCCTGCCGGCCGAGGGCGAGGTGCGGGCGCGGCTGCGGGCCGGGCTCTACGCCGCCGTCGTGGTGTACGACGAGCGCAGCCCGCGCGCGGAGGCCCTGCGCGAGGACAGCACCGTGGCGCTCGTGGTGCGCGCGCTCCGTCGCGACACGGCGCGCGCCGACATCCGCCTCCTGGCAGGTACCGCGGGGGGAGCGGCGGGGACACCGGGAACGGCGGCGGGGGGGTGGGGACCTGGCTGCGGACAGCTGCCCCCGCCCGGGAATGGGGGGTCCGGCCGCGCCGCGCCGCGCCCCGGGCAGGGCTCTGCCTTCTCCCGCCTCCGGCTGTCCTGCCAGAAGCTGGGAGCCGGCGGGAGGGCCGGGGGGCCGCACGCACTGGGGCCGCGCTGTCCCGGAGCCGGCGTCCCGGGACGGTGGCGGCGCGGCCATCAGCCCCGCGCGTGGGAGCCCGGGCGGCCTGAGCCGGCTCAGGGGCATCGAGCGGGCGCCGTGGCCCTGCCTGGGGCCTGAGGGAAGTGAGTGTGCGGGGGGAAAATCCCCCCACGCTTTGTTTGAGTTCGTCCCCAGCCCCACGGTGCAGAGAAGGTATTGGTGCAGGGTCAAACACCCGCTGTCACGGCGATCTCCCCTTGCAGCGGGCAGAAAACGCGGGGGTACCTCTGTGCTCCTTTTGCGACTACAGCAGGCATCAGGGCTTCCCCCCCCCCCCCCCCCCCCTCTGCCGTGTATTAAATGAGAAGCTGTGCACATTTGGAGCTGCTGGTCCTGAGAATTGTCGGGAGATGATTTACGGGCGGGGGATGCTCAGCTGGGGTTCCTGGATGAGCTCTGTGGGGCTTTTTCTTTTTTGTTTACAGCGTGAGAGTCAATTTATTCCTTGGCTTACTTACAGCAGGGGTGAGGATGTGTATGTAGAGTAGCAAATCCATTAAGAGGCTTGATAGATGAAGGAAGTAGCACTTCAGTTGTACTA
Organism: Cettia cetti; assembly: GCA_013401135.1. Classification (NCBI taxonomy): domain Eukaryota; kingdom Metazoa; phylum Chordata; class Aves; order Passeriformes; family Sylviidae; genus Cettia; species Cettia cetti. The sequence goes on from VZUI01082999.1 coordinate 1,181, forward strand.
GATACAGTAAAAGCAGCAGGAGCTGTTCCAAGGATGTGATACGATGTGCTGCTGCGGGAGTGCCTGCACAGCAAGGGCTCGCTCAGGAGCAGGCTCCTTCACCATGAACCAGCGTGGTGCTGGAGCCACGCATGTGGCAGGAAATGCTACTCTGCTTCAAGGGTGGCCTTTGTCAGCTGAGAGCTTCTGGTGCCTCTCTGGTTCTCGTGGGAGGCTGGTTGGAATGGGAGCCCTTTTAAGGAATGGGCTCCAAGAGACTCAGTCTCAGCACTACAGTCTTCTTCTTACGCACCACAGAGCTACTAAAATGATCCTGCTCTGAATCCATGAGAGTTACACTAACCCAGAGCTGTGCATGCCCAAGTGCACATTTGTTGGGTGCACATCACGATGAAGATCCTGCCGTGTTTTGTGCAGGTCAGGCTGCTGCCAGGTTCCCTGTGAAGCAGCCTGGCTGGGTGTTGCTTGGCCACGGGCACCTGCTCTGCCTGGCTCCTGCAACCGGGCAGGACTGGGGTGCACAGCCAGGAGCTGCTGGATCAATGAATCTGATGTGATTCATTGAAGAGAAACACTTGAAAAGGTCTCTTTGTCTTTCCAAGAACCATTCTTTCCAAGATGTTTCTGCCCATCACCCTGGGCAGCTTTTGCCTCTCATGGTGCTGTGACCACTGGAGTGTGATGTAGTAGATCCAGGGATTTTAGGATCCCTGGAAGTCGTTTAACAAGGGCTCTTGGTTTTGCATGCTCTTTCAAATCGAAGCAGTTGGACTGCAAAGGGCTATCAGGCCAGGGAAATGAAGCCTCTGCAAGCTGTCCTGGCTGCGTGGGAGGGACAATGCAAATGCAGTGATGCATCTGCACGGTTCTGCTTTAAGGTACTAAAGCCCTTTGTTTTTTAGGGGGAGGAAACCACAAAAGACACTGGGATGCTGGCAATATCAGGCTCTAGCTGCCTAGGGATTCCTAGGCTTGAGGAATAGGGCTGCTTGAGACGCTTGCATCCATTGTTTTTAATATCCAGCCTTCTTCAGGGCAGTCTCAGAGCTAAGGCTGGAAAAGAAAGATGTGTCCTGCTGTATGCCCTGGTAAGAGGAAATCTGCAGGCATAGGTCCTGGAGTTGGTTTGAGTCTTCAAGAACCATCCTGGGAGTCAGGGCTGGAGTCCTGTGGAGATAGTAAAATTGATTTTCACTGATTTTGAGGCTCAAAGCCAGACCCTACAAGAATGTCAGGGTTGTTGATTTGATTTCAGTGAGAGAAGGAAATCTCACCAGAAGTGTTTATTGGCAAATCAACACTGCAGTTTCCCTGTCCTGGGAGCTCAGTGGGGTTTGCTCTTGTTTTGCCTGCCATGATGAAGCCCTGATGTCCCCTGGCAGCAGGTCAGAGGAACAAGCTGCTCCATGTGTCCTTGCATGTCAGCTTGCACCCGTGTCCATGGGAGGCAGCAGACACCTCTCTCTGAGGGCAGCTTGGCTGTGGGGTCAGCTTGGCCATACCTGGCCAGAGCCAGGGCTTTTCTGGTCTGTTGTTTTGGGAGCTCTGAGCTGCAGGGTCAAGCTGAGAACAGGAGAGACCTTCCTGTCTTTTGTGACAATATGATGTGTCAAGGCAAGATGAGAACTGAACAGTCTTTGGCCTCAGAGCAGCTTTTCCCATTTAAGTCTGAGTATGGTGGAAATAAATCCTCTCTTCATTGTCTCAGAGAGCAACCTTGGCCTCAGTCTGGGGTTTTGGCCGGCAGTATGCAGGGGACCGAACCCTGGACCAGAGACTTCAGGTGGCCAAGATCATTGCTCTTGGTGCTCTTGCTTCAAGAGAATGGTGGGGCCTCAGGGATTCCCCCCATTGCTGCTGAGAGCATGACTGCTCCTCCTGGGGCAGGAGGCCACTCTCCATCGCTGTAGCATCATCTAGTGGCCAAGGGCATCTCCAGCTGTGTCGTTCTGCAGTCCTGTGAACGCAGTCTGGGATAACACTTTGTGCCTCTTTTCTTCCAGGAGGCTACGAGCGCTTCTCCTCGGAGTACCCTGAATTCTGTGCAAAAACCAAGTCCCTGAGCAATGTGTCACCCCCCACCAGTGCTGAGCCCCTGGATTTGGGCTGCAGTTCCTGTGGGACCCCCTTTCATGATCAGGTATGTCTAAAAGCCCAGTGCTTAGCTATTTTGACTGCCCTACCAGCATTGCAACCTGCTCCAATGGGAGTCTCTCTGCTCTCCCTTAGCTGGGGTTTGCAGAGCCAGAGCCCTGCTTCCTCTCTTGTCATGGGGAAGCATGTTGGTCCTCCTAATCCTAGGGTATTTGTGTGCCCCAAAGTGAGGACAAGCCCAAAAATCCTGTTAACCCACACCTGCCAGTTTCTGAACAGGACAAAGAGAGGGAGAGGAAAGGCTGAAATAGGTTTAGCACCTCAGGAAGACAGCCTCTGCTCCCTCCCCTGAGGGCCCTGGATCAGGTGCCAGGTTGCTGCACAGCTCAATGTTTCCAAGCCATCTGGATGTGTGTCCTGCCTGCCACTGCCCCCTGGTCAACCTCGTATCTGTCGTTTTTCTCTGTAACAGGGTGGGCCTGTGGAAATCCTTCCCTTCCTCTACCTTGGCAGCGCCTACCACGCGGCCCGGCGGGACATGCTTGATGCTCTGGGCATCACAGCCCTGCTGAACGTCTCCTCAGACTGCCCCAACCACTTCGAGGGGCACTACCAGTACAAGTGTATCCCTGTGGAGGATAACCACAAAGCCGACATCAGCTCCTGGTTCATGGAGGCAATTGAGTATATTGGTGAGTGCCGGTGCAGAGGTGTTGTGTCCATTGGTGGCACCGGTGGGAGGGAGGTCAGCCACCACCTGCAGGTTTGGTGAGGGGCTGGGCCGTGCTGGCAGTGTGAGTCTCACGTCTCGCCCCTGTTGCCCTCCAGACTCAGTGAAGGAATGCTGTGGCCGGGTGCTGGTGCACTGCCAGGCTGGCATCTCCCGCTCAGCCACCATCTGCTTGGCGTACCTGATGATGAAGAAGCGTGTCAAGCTAGAGGAGGCCTTTGAGTTTGTCAAGCAGCGCCGGAGCATCATCTCCCCCAACTTCAGCTTCATGGGGCAGCTGCTGCAGTTCGAGTCGCAGGTGTTAGCCACTTCATACGCAGTGGAGGCCGTCAGCCCCTCGGGGACGCTGCGGGAGAGGGGCAAGGCCACCTCCACCCCCACCTCACAGTTTGTCTTCAGCTTCCCCGTGTCTGTCGGTGTCCATGCCACCCCCAGCAGCCTCCCCTACCTGCACAGCCCCATCACCACGTCGCCCAGCTGTTAGCTCAGGGCCCAGGCCAGCCGGGCAGGTAGTGCCAGGCGTGCGGGGCGCGGAGCCCTGTGATGTTAAGCAATAGTGCCGGACACTGCCGTTCACCCTGGACTCGACATCTTTTTCGTAGAGAAATTTCTTACCTCATCTTGGTTTGTTTGCTTTTTATTGTTATGTTTTGAAAGCACGAAGTTGTAAAAGCCACAAACCTTGACATTGTCCAGGCTCTTTGGGGAAGGAAAAAAATAGTATACTGGGTTTCCTCAAGTGCCTGGTCTTCATGTGTTTCCATCCCTATTTTACTGTCTTGTTTTTTTACACTTCCCCTTCTCCCCGTGTTTCTGCCCCCAGCTCATCTAGGTTGACAAGGGAGCATACCCTGGTATGATTGTGCAGCAGCCTTCCCCCTAGCAGAGAGACCTGTGTGTGTGTGTGGCGGATGCTGCGTACCTGAGCCAGGTACACTTGGGACAAGCAGAGCTGCGGGCAGGAGCGGTGGCACAGGGCTGCCTGCACTCGACCTCAGCCCTGCCAGTGGCTGGGAAGAGGAGGCAGGAGCTGGCAGGCAAGTCACCAGCTGAGCCTATTCCAGTGGGGGAGAGCAATCTCTGTGGTTGGGAAGTGGTTTGGAGGGAGAGATGTAGTCTGAAATGCCTGTTTTCTTGCCTCTGTGGATTACTGGTTTCTACAAAACTTAGGTCCAATCTCCTGTGGTTTTAAGATGAGAAAGAAGGGGTGGGGTAGCAGTCTGGGCTGCTTTTGATTACTCTGATCAATTTCCTCTTCACCAGTCCCACTGCTGCTCTTCTTCCAAAAGAAGCAGGATGGGACATGGGTGGGCTATAATGGAAGACAGAAGCTGTGGAGTGGAGGACAGGCTGGCCCAGAGGTGTCATTCATCCAGCATTTTCAAGCTTCTCCCACTTCATGACCAGCCTTTTTCCTGTGCTCAGTCTTGTTCACCTGTGCAACATTTCTGCAGCTTTTGGTCCAAGCCTTGAAAATGCCTCATCTTCAACCCACCTGGAGCCTTATTTCCCACCCTACCTCTGTCCTTCCCTCCAGTCCAGTCCAACACACAAGATGCCTGTGTGGCTGATGTACATATGTATGGTTTTGTTTGGTTTTGTTTTTTTTTTTTCTAGAAATTAACTTTTTATTTATTGCCTGAGGGAGGGAGAAAACATTGTTTGGAGAAAATAAAAATAAAACTGTTTTCAACAGTTTGGCTGGAGCAAATTTGTCCTAAGACCAAGACAGAATAGCAGGTTGTGCACACATTCCATTTTCACAGAGCAACTGTTAAAAATGTATTTATTGACTTTTAAACTATTACAAGTATTGCAGATCAGACATTTAGCCAAGCACATTTATAGATCAAACTCAGTTGTTACAGAGATGTTACCTAAAGTCCACCATGTAGGTAGGCTGAGAAACTGCCCATTGTCTTCAACTTTGAGAGAGAAGGTAAAAGAAGAAATAAATAAATGATATCCCAGCTCCAGGTAATTGGCAACCAAGAGAGGACACATACAGGGCTAGTTATGAAAACAAGTTACACAAAAAAAGGTCTAGAAATTCAACAACCCCCAGCTACACTGCCATCTGGGTTGCCGGAGGAAGCAATTAGGAATGACAAAGCACAAGCTCATGGGACTGCAGCACAGAAAATCCCCATTTCAATTTCCAAAGCTGAAGCAAGTTCTGCAGATGTTAAGAAAGTGCCAAAATCATCTTGTAATAACAGATTCTAATAATCTACAGTAGTAATTAATGGGACCAGCAATAAAACTCACTACCAACAGCTTCAGCAAGACCGATCCATCAAAACCAGTCAGGTAATGTGACTTGACAGGAATATGTGTCAGTGTAATGGAAATGCATCTGTTTCCCATGTCCCCTACAGATTCCCAAGCTTATTCACCTTGCTTCAGAGATTTTAACACACATTCAGTGTTCCCCAATCCCCTGGGTTTCTCACATCTACTTTGTGTTCAGAGAGGTGGGAACACTGCCACTCCCTCTCTGCAAATCTCTCCTGCCCCTCTCAGAATGACCAAGAACAAGCCCCCACCTCTGGTCACCAATAGGTTCAAGCTGTGGAGGTTCAGAAGCCACTTGCTACATGAGGCAAGAACCAAATATGTGTTTTCCCAGGCCTTCCCTATCAGGGCTGCAGCATAGCTTACAATGCTGCACAAATATTCAGCTTAACATAACTGAAGCATGCATTAGATGCACGTCCTCAGATTTCTGAGCTAGACTTTCTGTGGCAAAGAAATGGAAAGCATGGAAATCCAAAGCATGGAAACAGAGAAATCCCACTGAAAATAAATTCACACATTTCCTGACATTCAACTTGAGAGAATGATTGGCAATGTTCAGATTAATCTGTTGTGTGGCTGGACCCTTCCTTTTACCCATGTTGAAAAATCCTGTTCAGGGCAATTTCTGTTAACAGTCCCATATGGAAATCGCAGGCAGTGCATGAACTGTGCAGAAACTCTGACATCATTGCAGGGATGCAGGAGGCTTTTCTGAGATTTGCCACCGTCTTAAGTAGCTCTCACAGGCCCTGCAGTGGCACAACATGTTTGCATCCCTCAGCACCCCACACGTTCACAGGGAGCAGACACCTCCTCTAACAACAAACAGTAAGAACGCTGGTTTCCAGAGCCAAGAAAGTGCCCTTCTCCAGGAGCTACTCCCTCCCATATATCACATGCCTTTTCTGTGTCTGCTGCCCATCAAAGCCAACAATGCAGAACATTTTGCAAGGTTTTCTCTTTGCTTCAGTGTGGAATTTTCTTTTGGGGTATTCCCCATAACAAATAAGCAAAGTTTAAGTTTGCAGGCAAAATAAATTCCTGCTACATAATGCAGTGGGATTCAATTGCATCACGTGCAAACACTCAAAACAAAGGTTAGAAAACCAATACTGACTGCAACATGGTAGAACTAATATAAGAGATTTGTAACAGTCTCTGTGGAGCTGGGATCAAACACAACTGGTAGATAAAAATAAGAATGAGAAAATAAAATATACCTTATTAAGGTACTGTACTGTCTGCTTTTAATCCTAACAAAAGTTTTGTTGACAGCCATCAGGCTGCAGTGTCACTCTGCACCAGGTATCTAAGTCATCAGTCTCATGGAAACAGTTTCAGCAATGGAGAGCAGAACCCTCCCTCCTTTGTTAGATGGTGACTTTTTTTTCTGTTTTGCTTATTAAGGTCCTGTCGCAAAACTACAAAGAAGTTTCAAAGGGACACTGACAAAAATCAACGGGCCTGAGAGACACGCTGTCCCTTGTGCCAGCAGACACCAAGCTCTGTCCCTGGTCTCCCAAGCCTCTAAGGGCCTAGCCCAGTGTTTTTACATCCTCAGCTCCTACTGTACCTCCACTGGTGATCCAACGCTGCAAATGAGCATCCCAGTGTGCAGGGGACTGCTCTTCTCAGGAGGTCAAAAACTTCATTTCTCAGGAGGCAGCAAGTGCCTGGTTACAGGGTCATGGCATTTTTAAGGTTCCATTGTAGGTAACTCCCCCAGCTAAAGCAGCAGCTATACAGTTAACAGCCTGCCAAATGCAGCTCTACCACCACAACCATGACTGGGTTTCTCACAGGTAACTTTGATATCGATGGGCAGATCCTCACTTTGTTTTGAACTGTAAGAGGAGCTATGACAACATACGCTACTCCGGCACAGATGTCTACAACACACAGGTGCATCATCAGGCCTGGGTATTCCTCTGTGTCTGGCCACAACAGGATATGAGATCACGTCATTACGAGACAAAAACCACTGCAAAATGATTTCCTCACACAGCACCTTTACTCTGCACAGAACATTAGAAACATTAACATTGGCAGTTCAAAGATACTGGAAAGCAGAATCACAGAATATGCTGAGTTGGAAGGGACCTGTCAGGATCTTTGATTCCAACTCCTAGCTCTGCACAGGACAGCCCCAAGAGTCACACCAGGTGCCTGAGAGTGCTGTCCAAATGCTTCTTGAACTCTGTCAGGCTTAGTGCTGTGACCACTTCCCTGGGGAGCCTGTTGCAGTGCCCAGCCGCCCTCTGGCTGAAAAATCCTTTCTCCTAACCAACCTAAATCTCCCCTGACTCAGCTTCATGCTGTTTCCTCCAGTCTTGTTACTGGTCACGGGAGTGAAGATATTGGTACCTGCCTCTCCACTTCCTCTAGTGAGGATGTTGAAGACCCCAGTGAGGCCTCAGTGTCCTCCAGGCTATTTTTATCCTCTGGAAGTTTCAGGCTGCAAAAGGAGTCCAGACTAGCCATTAGTTCAACCAGCACATAGGAAACAACAAGCAAGAGCAGCATCTGGTGTGGGCTCGGTAGGGTTTTTCTTTTTATATTTGTTCTTGTTTTTGCAAGATGTAAAGCTTTTAACTTTCACACCCACATTAGCCATTTTGCTCACCTAAGCAGCACAGCTGTTTCACCATTTAAAACTATGTCTAACTGGGGATGGAGAGCAGCACTCGCTCTGGTCACTATCTGAAACTCTAGGGCAGACAGGCACATCCCCTCACTCCATTATTAACTAAATGAAAAACAAACCCCAAACTTAAATGGTGAATACAAAGCTTCAAAGCCTAGAGGTGATCTTTGTAATCCTAACACTATCAAACAAGTAGCCAAAATACAAGCACCCAATTTTATCAATGAAACTTGTTTAAAAGGACAACTAGGCTAGCGCCTGGCTGGGACTTCAAAGCTACATATTTAATCAGGTCACAAAATGAAGCGAGAACCATATATCCACTGTCAGCTCAAGAAAAGTAAAACTCAGAGTTCAAGTTCTGTTGGAGTATTGCTATTTCTAAGGTTTTCTTTAGAGATATTACAAACAGATGATTTTCAGGTAGCCATATTCATCCAAGGACTGATTTTACAGTGGGTGATATTTCTTATGAGGGTGACTTGCTTTAACATTAATGCTTTAATGTTAAAAATAAAAGTGTTGTGTCTTAATGCTGAAAGTAAAACACTCTTCAGGATTCGATCTGTTTTATACAAACATGTTAGCAAAATCCCACTTGTGGGGAGCATATGTATTTTTATGAACTAAGAGCACACTATTCTGTTGCTTTCTTGCTTTAAGGGGGATAAAACCTGAATGCATGAACTGGATCATCAGATACTAAACAGTGCTGGTCAATAGGGTAATGTACAACATGTTGTGTCCAAAGGAACATTTTTTTCCCTCCAGTTGTTACATGGTCAACACTGAAGCACATTTCCTGGTATTGGTTGTTAGGAAAAAAATTAACAGGTCTTGATTTTCAACCTTCTCTGAAACTGTAAAACACCACTAAAAAGAAACAGTTTCTACTTTTGTTAAATCCATATCCACCATGAGGGGGACTTTTGAAACTGTCTGATGCTGTGCTATGCAATGCTTAAAAATAACTTTCTCCTACCCAGCAAAATAAACTTGGGAATTGGGGAAGAAGGGTATTCAGTGAATAAATCCTAACTTTGTTCTCTGGAATACCTGCAAATAAATCCACTTGCCAACTGATACTTTAAAAGTTTGTTCTCATCAAAATGTAAAATTGATATTTAAAAAAATTATTACTTTTCTAAATCCCTTAAGCTCTTCAACTGTGATGTCACACACAAAGATGTGACAGGAAACTGCTGTAATACACTCTCCCTTACCAGCCTGAAACCCATTTACTGAGTCTCATCTTACAGAGGGACATGAACCAGATACACCCTCCTGTATGAAATCTTCTGACTTCACCTGCTTCTCCCAGCAAAGCCATACACTGCTGTAACTGGAGAACAATTCACAAGATGCATGTACTTAACAGGAGCCTTATAAAATGTTCTTTTAGAGATGCCAGCAGAGGGCATGGATCTGTTTCATGAAGTTCTTCTAAGCACAAGAGCTGGTTTTACCCTTGCAAACCTTTCCCAGGGCTTCCCCCAGAAAACTCATACAGACAAGGCAGCAAACTGTCACATCATTTGTTTCCACTCCAAAGTTACACTCACTCACGTTATCGTTTGCTCAGAGGTGTGCAAAAATATTGAAGAACTTGACCTAGCGCCACCTCAGATGAAATTTATATTGCATTGTTAAAGATTTTAGTCAACTTGACTTTGTGCAAAATATCTTCAAGAAGGTTCTGGCTCAACTTCAGAATACAAAAGAAGAATAAATAGGATCTCTTGAAAACAGGAAATGAATGGTGTATGCTGAAAAGAAAATGATGGGCTTAATGCAATTTATCTGCAAATGAAATAACTAGAAAAGTAGTGTCTGAAATTTTAACATGTGAGATGGCACCAATAAAGATTTCCATTTGCACAATAATGTTCCCAAGGTCTAGATCAAAACAATATTATTTTACACATGGTAACTGCAGAGACTAGGAGCCTGAGATATATTATTAAAAGGCAGTCCCTTGTAAACTTTCCTCAAGAGGAACAGTAGCAGTTGAGTATGCAAGAGTTACTCACATCATATTCATCAAGACCGCAATACTTTATAAAAGACATACAGCTTATTTCCATGTTGTTAAGAATTTTATGTGATACTGATTTTCTGAAACATGTATCCATCCAGTCCAAGATTGAAGTCACATCCTTCTCCACTGCTCTGAAGCTACTAGGTCTTTTGTTCTGCTGCTGTTGCTGTCTGTGAGGGAGCTTCTGGTTTCACAATCTGGTATGTAATGAGATATTCTGGGTATGCCTGAAAGCAAAATAAGAAAAAAAGCCCTGGTTTATGCAAGGTTCCAGTTTTTGCATTTTACTAAACAATGACCAGGAAGGACAGCACAAGAATCAGCTCTGTGTTCACAGCATGCAAGAAAAAGTGGATTTCAATCCTAGCCACCACTAAGTGGATCTGCTGAATGTACTTATTAACATCTTGGTTAATATACAAATAGAAAGAAAGATGTTTCTTCCACACAGTCACTGCCAGAAATTGTGTGCAACAGGAATTCAGAGTTACTCTCCTTGTTAGCTAATCCTACAAATCCGTCAGTGACTGTTAAGTTCTCAAAAATCTTGGATGACTGATAAAGTCTGACCTCAAAAGGATCAATAACTTGCAATGTAACCTGCAAATGCCTTTGCAGTCAGTAAAAAACGTGGCCCAACAAAGCACATGACTCAGTCAGTCATCTGTCCATCTCTCAAGTGTTTCCTGGAGACAGCTGGTGGCCAGTTCGCTCCCAGAACAAAGCTAAAGCTGATGGAGGACAGGGCCCCATTCAGAGGAACCTCGACAGATGAGAGGAGACTGGGCCTACAGAAGCCTCATGTAATCCAGCAAAGGCTGAGATGAATTCCTTGTAAAGCTGCAGAATGAGAAGCCACTCAGCTGAAAAGGGGGTCCTTGAGTGACAGCAAGCTAAAGCAGAATCAGTAGTGTGTCCTGGCAGCAATAAAGGCTACAAGCATCCTGTGGTAAATCACCAGGTGTAGCAGCGACTGCTGTTTGTTCACTACTCGCTTGACCACATCTAGAAAACCATGCACAACTTTTAGGTTCTCCAATACAAGAAAGATGCCAACAAGCTGGAGCCAAGTTCAGCAAAGGATCAATAAGATAGTCAGGGGGGAGAGAGAGCAAGGATAAATAAGAAGATGCTGAGAGAGATGGGCTTGTTTGGTTCCGAAAAGAGAAGGCCTTGTGGGACCATCATTGTCACTCTATCACAGAAAGTCACCTAACTGATCAGGCACAATCTGTAGTTACTGAAGATGTGCCAGCTATCTTGAACCATCTCCTGGTCTTGCGTGTGCCTTCCATGAGAATCTGTTCCATGACCTTCCCAGGCACAGAGGTGAGGCTCACCTATCTGTAGTTCCCTTGTGTCTACTTTACTCCCCTTATAAAAAATACAAGTGATGTCTCCCTTTTTCCATTCACTGGGGTCCTTGCCTGACTGCAATGACTCTTCAAATATCACAGAACCACAGAACATTGTGAGTTGGAAGGGACCTGGATGGATACCATCAAGTCCAACTCTTAAGTGAATGGCCCATAAAAAGATCAAGCCCATGATCTTGGTATTACTAGCAGCATGCTCCAACCAACTGAGAAAATCACAGGGTATGATGGAGAGTAGCTTGACAACACCGTCAGCCAGCTCCCTCAGGACCTGGGATGTTTGCCATCAGGCTCCACAGATTTGTGGTTATTCAGTTTCATCAGGTGATCTGGGGGCCACCCATGGTAGTAAGCAAAAACATTTTTCTAGAGTCAAGGTCTAGCTGGGTTACTCAGATTAAAAATCAACTTTTGAAGACTCCTGTTCTACTACATCTGCTGTTTAAGAGTAGTCTCTGTCACTGCTGTCAATCTACAGGCAAAAAGCACAGAATCCTCAAGATGTACCAGAGCCCCAGAAATGCATGTGACCTTGATACTGCAGTAATGCCAGTAAAGCACAATGTGAGAAAGACAGCTTACTGAGAGAAGCTACAATTCTTAATAGACTCCATCAGTGCTGCACAGATGAAATTAGGCAATTCTGTATGGTATAAATCAGAACAGACCAGTGGATAAGGAGTAGCATTTGCTGTCTAGATACAGTTCACTGTTTATTTCCCCATTCAAATGACAAAACCCCCAACAACCTAATCAGCAGTGTTATCACAGCACACTTGGTCAGGAAACCAGCCACACCCCATCTCCAGCTCTCAGCTCTGCTCTTCCCTAAAGGCAGTCCTTGCTAACCCACCTACCTGTTCTCCTCTGTAGATAACATACTCGGCGTAAGCGAGTCCGTTCACGCTTGGCCTGCCGATAACAGAATGGTGCCCGGGAGGGGCATGAGCCATTTTCATTGTGCTGAACTGAAGAAAGGATTTTCCAAGGGTCACTCTACAGAAGAGCATTTGTCTAAAATGAAAAAAGAGATCGTTTTCAAATATCTTACTAGGAGTTGTATGCTTCCAGAATGACTTCAGTGTTTTGAGTTTATTTCATTACAGTTATTTTCTCAAGGCTTTTTAGAGAAACACTTTTAGAAACCAGTTCTAAGACTGTATAAAACCTGTCACAAAAAATCTTTCATGACACAGAGAAGGGAAAACAGTTTGTTTAGCCCTCACATGGAAGCCTGTTCTACTTCACTTTATATAAAGCTGCTGAAAGAAGATGAAACTCTCTTGTGTTCCTACCAGCAGGGAATGGACAGGTGTCAAAGTGTGAGAAACACATTGATCTACTCCAGGACAAAATAAAGCTGTGATTAAGTCCTGTTCCAAAATTATCTACCTCCAAAATTATCTGTTCCACAGTACAACACTGTACTGCTGACCACCACTTTGCACTGCAGTTTGTCCTGAGAGTGCCTGGAGTTTAATTGCTATTTTCCCCTGACTCTTCATTTTCAAACTTGCTGTTTCAAGCCTCTTTCCTGAGCCACAGCTCACTTTGATTTATACTCACTGCATGCTTAAATGTAATTTTTGAGTACCTTCCTGTGGGACTTGCTGCATTTATATTTGTTTTTGTTCAGCCTTGACAAATGGAAAACTGCATTTTTCCTGTCATGACCAAGCTCAAGTGGCCATCCTTTGCCTGCAGGTCACCTTTTGCCTATGCCAGGATCATAAAAACCAGGACAGCCAGAATTATGTGTGGGGAACTCTGCTGGATTCCTACCTGTGGCAGATGTAACAGGACCTGTCTTTGTGTGTGGGGCAGCCGGTTCCTCCCCCTATTCCATAAACATATTGGTTGCTTTTTGAGGAGTTCTCAGCGAAGTAAATTCCAGCTCCAAACATTCCTCCAATGTATGCATGCCTTTCATCAAATCCTTTGTGAATGATAGCATTAATAAAAGGAGACCCTAGAACAGTGACACAAAAAGACACATACTTGTTAAGCTGCATAGTAATACAAGATTCAATGTCAAGAGGAGTTGATCAGCCTCAAATAGACCATTAAATACCAGAAAGTGTGCTCAGTCAGCTGGAAGGGGGCGATACCCAGCAGGATGCAGTGATGTGTGGGATTTATCATTATATACCAAAATCCCACGTGTGACTCAGTTCTTACTCATTTCACAGATCTCATTAAATGGCTTTCCCCCCACTCACATTTCAGTGCATTTATCTTGTCAATGCACACCCTCTCCAGGAGTCAGCAATAGTTAAGGTGGGGCAAAGTGTCAGGACAATCATACCCAAAACCAATTTCCTATACAGAACCATAGAAGAATAGAGGGCAGAAGGACCTTCAGGCAATTGTCATTTGCAGGCACTTCTAGAGAAATCTTGCTGAAACTCATGGTTGGTTTTGATTCCTTTCCCTGTTGCTTGCCTGAAGCACCAGGGTAAAACGCTTTTACTGTGTGCTGCTCCCCTCACTTAGAAGACACCACGTCTCTCTCTCAGCAATGTAACATCACCCCAAGCAGCTTTACTGGAAATGACTAAGATACAGCTTAGCAAAAACCTTCCTCTTTCTTAAAAAACCAAAACATACCAGAAGTATTATTTATCTAGTGTAGCTTTTTGGATTGCAGTAACCACACAGAGTAACTCCACCACCCCCACACCCCTAATGCACCCCCTGTATTTCTAGTGTAGAAACACAATTACTTGCATAGGATGGTGACACAGCAACAATAACACTGCCTGTGGGTCCTTGCAAAGTTTGGGGTTTTTTGTTAAATACCAATACATACAAAGAGACACTGCTCCCTTACCGTGAAACAGCATGCGCTCGTTGTGATGATTATGATTCTCCTCCGAGACCTCCTTCTGTCTGTGACAGAATCTCTCCCGCAACTTCTTGTTCACCACCTTTTGAATCTGCAGTGGAACAACAGATCCAACCATGCTGTTACCACAACATTTCAATCTCTCACGTGTATTTGAATTGCAATTGAAATGAAATATAGTTTAAAAAAGATCACATTAGTTTGACAGGGAAGCTGACAGCAAGACATGTGAACGCTGTGAAGAAATCCCATGGCTGTTCTGCACGCAAGGATGAAGCAAACAACTCTATAGCACACACCTACAAATGGTTAAAACTACTGTAAAACTGAAGCCTAAGTTCTCAGGTTTAAGGACAACTCAGGCTTCTTATTAGAGAGCCTGCAATACCACAACGAACTACAAACTGTCTGAAACTCCTTCCCTCTCTGCTTTGAGCTCTGTTGACTGATCTCATCTAGCACTTTGAAACTTGCTGTCTAGTTTAGGTTTATCTTTTATGAAAAGAACCAACTTTTGGTTGGTAAAAAAACGAGGTGTGCTGTTTAATCTACCTATATAATTTCAATGACATGCTCTAATACCACTGTGGTTTCTGTAAAGGACTTCACCATTGGTTGGGAGTAGAATGAAAGAGCTTACGATCAAGTTGCAAAGGCTCTGCACAGGCTTACTTCTCAAAGAGACAGGCAGCACAGGTTTGCTGGAGCTCAGAAACCAAGTTCTGATCTGATTCCCTCTATTTCCTTCTCCCCAGAAAAAGAAAGCAGAAAGTGTGCTTCCCCTCAGAAAGGCAACACTGTTTTCTGGAATACTATGGCTTGGAAAATGCATTTTTCTAGCTGGCAAGGGCAAAGAAGGTGCTGTCAAGCTGGAAACTCGTATAGGGAGACAAATCTTATTAGAGGTCATGATCATCCTTTCATAAACACACCCCAAATCTCCTTTAAAACAGCAAGAAAAGACTACACTGAGGGAAAAAAAAAAAATCTGTGTTGCAAGGGTCAAACGCGGAAGTTATAGGCCTCTGAAATTCCATCAGGTTCTTCACCACCTCTGTCTTCAACATCAGTTCTTCAGACTCCTTGAGGAGCCCAAGTGGACATTTCTCCCTCATTCCCTGTGCAGAGCACACATTCATTTTAGCACTTGCGTTAACTCTGCTCTCCTAAATATAATTTCAAAAGAACTTTAAATATAAAAGGCCAAACCATTAAACTGATTCTGCCTGCTGGTGTGAACACTAACACACTTTACCACACAGAACTGAGAGGCCTTGAAACTTACCCTGATGACATTGTATCTGTTGAAGATCCCACCAGCATTTCCACCATCCCGATGCTCCCGGATTGTACTTTGCATCTACATAAAAAAAAACCAAAGTTGAATGTTCAGCACATAAGCCTTCCTAGCAAGGCAAAGTATCCATGCAATATCTCAGTATATCACTGGCAACAACAGACAATCTTGATGGAAAATTAATTAAAAGCTGTAAAAAAACCCCAAAACCTCTTAATTTTAAATTGAGGTATAGCCCAATTTCTCAAGCACCCAACACATTATGCTGTTCCACAATATGGAAGCTGGATAACGCAATTATCCAATCTTGTAATAAAAATTCACATAAGAAAAAGCAGACTAATGGTACTTGCTATCAAAATGATATACAGCTAGAAAACCTTCTTTAAATTAGAAAAAAAACATTTTTGAAAATTAATATACAAAAAGATTACTTCATAGTAATAACAAATGTGATTTTAATGAGTTTAGTTTGCATTTCTTAGTATTAGGGAAACACCTGCACTGTAAATTCTCCTGTGTCATTAGAAGAGCATTTCTGATTCCCTCAGAAGTAGTTTTATTGTGTCTTTTATAGAAGAATTTTAGCTACACCAACAATATTTTTTAACAGTTCAAATAAATATTCCAATTTACTATGGCAGACTAGTGACCCTTTATTTCAGAAAAGTTTATAAAAAAGATGTGCACAAACTCCAGTTTATGAAGCTACTAATAAAAATATGCCCATCTAAACTGGCAGCAATCCTGGTTATCTAGACTTTTTAAAAGACTCCAAACACTTCCGTGCTCTAGTGCAGTAACATGACACAAATAGCAAATGCAAATAGCAAATGGAGTTTCTACCAAACACAACTCTTCAGGAAGTCTCTTTTCTGTTATGATTTTTGCTTTCAAAATGCCATGTGCCTGTAGTTTACTTAAATAAAAGAGCGTGTGTGTGTGTGTGGGAGGCAAAATTACAGCCAATTCTCCATTATCCAAGAGCTGTTTATCTGGGTTACAGATTAACTAAACCACTGAGACAAGAGAAAAGCTGGTTCACAGAAAATGCCTAGAGAATTGCAAGGCCTTGGTGCCTTGGTTTCACACGCAGGTTTTAATTTTCACTGGTCCATCTATCTACAAAAAGCTGTGCAAACCCTCCCTATGAGACAATATCAAGACAAGATCCAAAACGCAATAAAATAAAACTGGGATAAAACTAAGTGAGCAGAGACCACAAAAAATTGGCAGGACATAGCAAAATAATTTCTATCATTGTTCTATATGAAAAGAGAAATGAAGAACCCTAAACTTCATGTCAGATCTATGCAATTCATAAACCAAAGCCTATTTTAGCACTTTCAACATGTATTGCACACTTTGGCTCTGACAGGTTATCAGTGGAAAGAAAAATATATGGCCTCTGAAGCATTAAGAAGGGGACTTGGATTACCTCCTCTTCTACGGACTGATACTCCTTATCATCAGGAGCAAGGTCAAGGAGAATGGTCCCCTGACTCACACAGTGGAAAGTCAAATAAGGATTGGTACCTGCAAAGAGAAGAAATAAAAAAAGAGCAAAAATCAACAGGAAAAACCAATACCAGGTCTATTTGTATCCATCATCATCATTGTTCTTCTTAACCCCAGTACAGCAGGAAATGCAAAATAAACACAAACCATAAGCACAACCTCAAAAAGATAAAAGTGCTTTCGTTAGCAGCAGAGGCTTTAAAAGAGAGAAGAAAAATGCATGTGGGATGTAATTGGCCTTTACTGCTTCCTCTTTCCATAGAAACATCTCAGAAGCTTGGGGCAACTAAAACCCTGTCAGGCCTATCCTTCAGGTTATAACTGGCCTGTGGGTAGTTATTAGGGCAAATCAATCCAAAAGCTCCTCTCTGGGTGAAACATGGCCTTGAGAAATGGGCACAGCTTTCAAAGCTGCCTCTGGGGTATCCCTTATCTGAAAAAGCAAGTGATCACTTGGTCTGGTATCTCCTTAATATAGTCTTTAGCTATCACAACCCACTCAACCACCATGTCTGCAGCAAACAAACTTTCCTGACATTCAGATTCTTTCAAGTCCTGGTGACAATGCCTACATTTAGAGAAAGTGGCTTATGGGAGCCTGTTGTGTGCTACACCTAGACTAGCCAGTAAAAGTGTCATATTTACCTTGCTGACCTCCTAGAAGTCTCTCCACACCCTTTATTAGTTTGTGGCGGTGTCCATAAGCATTGATCCCAATTTCTTTAAGCTCCTCATGTCCCATGTCAGCCAACACATCCAGGGTTATCTGGAAAAGTGAAAGATTACAAAAATAACTTGCCAAGCCTGGCCTGACTTTCAAGGCTGGAGACCTATCACTTCAGAAAATGGAAAGTATTCATGGTGCAACCAAGACCATAAAGGTAGATAATGTTTTGCTTCACTTCTACTTGCTGCCACCTTCTGGCAAACCTCTCCCTATCACAGGAACATACCCAGCTGCTACAGCATAAAGTTGTGCAAAACTTTCACTTCTCTCACACCAATTAACAAGAACTGGTTCTCACAAACATTTTTACTTAGGTAGAAGGGGGATGCATCGAAATGCTGGCACAAATATGGGAGTGCTTTTGAAGCATTCAACGTTTCACAGAATTGTATAATTCATTATTTTCACTACACAAGCAGAAATTAATATTCTACAAGCTTACTAATAACGAGTCAAGGTGAAAAAGTGTACATGAAGGTAGTGCTTGGAAAAACCAGCTTAAAATAAGAAGCTTAAAGAAGATGAGCTCGTTTTTTCTACAAACAAACTTACAGGTAGAGCTAGATGATTTCAAAATGATGAATATATAGAATCCCATTTGCATTGTTAAATCTGATTAGCAGGGAAGATCTTAACAGGTAAGGAGTTAAGGAAGCAAAAGTAGAAAAAGACCAGCTAGGCAACAGGAAGGTGTGAAAAATAGTAAGAAAACCTGAGAAGTATATAGGCTGGTTTGAGGCTAGTTTCCTTCTGAACTGAAACATTTCCAAATTAAAGAGAAGAGCTTATGCTTCTTATATATAAGAAGGGAAAAAGTTCTATGGTATTTTATCTTTGAAGAGGTACCTCCTAGAACATTTTATACAAACAGATAGAATTGTAAACAACACATTACATTTCAAACCTTTGTTTCCTGTTTCCTCAATAAAAGATTAGCAGCAGAGGCCAGAGGAAAAAATAATCATCAAATCCAGTCTCTTACACTTGTACCTTTCATGTACTGCATGTACATGCATCTCAGTCATGTAAACAGATCTATTTAACTGCAACATTTTAAATTTAAGTAATTGTACGTAAAAGGAATCTACAAATACATTACAGGTACTTCTGCTGTAAAACGTAATGTAAGCCTGAGAAACTTACATTAGTTGTACGCTTTCCATATATTGTGAATTATTGATATATCTGCAGGTTTCATTCCCCTGTTTCTCAATGATATTTGAGAGTTAACCCAGAAAGTTAGCCCAGAAAACCCAGTTAATGCTATGTTCCTAGCCTAATTGGAAATGCAGCTTTTGCATTCTGTAGTGTGACTACTCCCATGCAAGGTTTTTATTTCAGCATACAGTCAAACTGGAGGGTTTCCTAGCTCTAACCAAAGTATCACATGTAGCACTACAGGTGGTGAAAGGCTTGTTTGGCAGTCACGACTGCAGAAGGACAAATGCAGGTGACATTTGAACCTAACTTCGTTATAGTCATCATGTTCAAAGTTCACAAGGTCCAAAATAACACTCAGAATAGAAGCCAAATTGGCAGCCACAGCATATGTATAAGTGAAAGCTACTTGACACCTGAATACAACAAGAAAAGATATTTTCATAGGTTTTGCAACTTCACCATATTGTATCTGGCAATTCGTTTGTAGAAAACTGAAAGAAAACTTGAACACACTCATTTTTCTGTAAATGTGAAGTTTGGGTTTCTTCCTTCCATTTCTCAAGTAGAAAATGAAAACGTCACTCAAATTTATTACATTAGTTTATCTCCTAAATATATGAATAGAGATGAAGCTTGCCACTTACCTGCTCTGTCTCAAAGATGTCCCGAAGGTGTTCAAGACCCAGGCTTTTTAGGAACTGGGTAATGTTCATGTCAAGACCAGAAACTATAAGGGAAGAAACAAGTCGTTATATCCTCTACATGTGAAGTAAAAAAACCAAACCAACCACCTTAAAACAAAAAATAAAGCAATACCACTGATTCTCTCAAAACTCCAAACTCAGATTCTTTTTACAATCTATTTGTCAATATCTGTAAAAAACAATCTACTTCCACTGTGTCAAAGCTCTGTGCAAAGCTCATCACTGCTCCCTCTTCAGAATCAACTATTAAAAGCAAAACCATCTGTGACACATACAGGCTCATACTGCAAAGAAAAGCAGGGTGGGTATATTTTTGCTATGTGACCCCCTTAGATTTTGACCTAAAGTTCAAAGGGTTTAAGAAGCCTTGGCAAAATCCTCCAACCGTCACAATCATAACTCCTTCATCAAAATAATTCCCATTGGACTTTCCTTATGAAGTCAATTAACATCTGGGTGCTTAATCAGATCTGCATTTGTAGTCAGCTACCTAACGACTGACAGCAAATGCAGATGAACAGTTAACAGTGAAGCCAACAAGCATCAGACACTTTAAAACACAGATAATTCAAACTGCACAGTACTTTCTCACTAGTCAGAAATGCTTTTTGGATAAACCAAGGCCTATTTTGATACTAAACTACTGTACTTCTGGCAATATAAACTCGTCCAGCAGCAAATGCACCTTCTCCTTCCTTCCTGTCAGTTCCTGCCGCTCCATCCCCAGCATTTGATGCCCCTCCTACAGCCAGTTCTGCCAGTGGCCCTGTGAGGTTATCTATGCTGCTGGCAGCAGAGAGGCAGGACGGTGTAGATGCTGGCGAGATCACAGAGGCACTAACAACAGTAGCTTGAGGCTTGAAGCACGTTGGCAAAGCTTCTGGAGGCATCGCATCTATCAGCAAAGCTCGGATATCATCAGCCTGAAAAACAGAAAGAACACCCAGCATGAGGTCCTACTATCACAAGTCACTGATCTCTGGAAATAATTTTTATTTGATTTGATTGTTCTCTTCCCCATTAGAAAGAAAACTGCCAGATTCTGTTACAGGGGAATTCACAGTTGCACTAACATTTTGATTCTCCACTCAAGACATAGGTGAATCAGGTTCTCCCCATTTCTAATGGTATGTAAGAAGCTACACCTAATTTTTTTCTGCCACAATGACTTTATATGTGCTAAAGCCAGGGAGAACAATGCAGCAACTTTAAACTGTTTGAAATCCTTTAGAACCTAGGACAAGAAATGCCACTTCTAATTTCATTGTCAGGCTCAACTTCAGGTGCACTGGAATAAGGTTCCAGTGGAAAGAATACCACTGCCTTTCCTATAATCACATCTCTCGGTTTAGAATAGAAAAAAAAGGACAGGAGCTCAGAAGTATGATCTTAGCCAACAGTTGGATTTAGCCTTTATTGACTAAATTAAGTAACACCCTCATCTTCAAGAATTTCCTCCTTAGAAGTTCTTGTAGAACATGATTAAAACATCCTTATTTTCCCCTAGGAGAAATCAAATAATTTTCATACCCTTCATCACAAAGCAAGTTTTCTAGAGCTCAGATTACCCTGGAGGGTATTTCTTGAACTCTCCATAAATAAATCAATAATCCTAAAAGATACTTGCACTGAGACCAGACACAGCATCCAACTTGGCTGCATTATCATGTTGTTTAAGCTGGGGCATACAAGTTCATATAACCTGATTAGGCTTTTAAACCATTTACAAGAAAGTTTACAGATGCCAGTGTTAGAAAAAGTTTGATAGTCACCTACAAATTTTGAAAGTAGAATGAATTCTTTGGAATGTCGTTTTGGAGTTAATTTTAAAAAAGGGAACTGAGGTAGTATGGAGGCACTGAGCATAATAATCCACTAGATGTTCCCATTCCTCTAAAGGCCCATCTGGTGTTCCTCCTAGGTTCAAAGAAATGATCACCAACAGCATACAGATTGACCATCATCGGAGACATTTCAAAAAGTTTTATTTCTGGGAATGAGGAGATTGATCCCAGGAGTGAATCCTTAAGGAGAAGCAAACCTTAAATCATGCTAAGATTTCAGCCAAAAGAAAATACCTGGTCCCATGGATAAAAAGCCACAAAGAGGTGGAGACTCAGGAGATGCCCTTTTCTCTCCACCTCAGCACAATGGAAGCTGAGTACTGCTGATGCCATGGAGCCACAGAAACGAATTTAATATGCAGAGTACATCCTCCAGAGCAACATGTGGCTGGCTAACATGAACTTACTGTTGCCAGGTCTAGTGGTGTCTGACCCTCTTGGTTCTTCATGGTTGGATCTGCTCCATGAGCTAACAGTAGAGCACAGAGCTGTGTCCTTCCTTTTTGTGCAGCTTCATGCAAAGGTGTGAACGCCCATTTGTCTGTTGCATTTACACAGGTATTATATTTGATCAACAGTGCTGCTATATCCACATGCTGGAAAACACAAGAACATCTTAATCAACATGACTCTGGTAAAACATACATTCCTTTTTCATGCTGGAGGTAATGGTGCCTAGAGACTTTAGTGGCTTCTCTTTCCTGTAACTCATTCTGCCTCCTGTGTCACAAGAGCAGCACACTTCTCCAGATACCAATGTACACTGCAGCTCCACAGTCATCTTTGCCTGTGTGCTACCAGATCATTCACAAGCACATGAAGAATTGGAATCAGGCATGGAAGCAGATTTCTGTCAAATCACCCCAAGTACATAGCACGGAGTTTGTGCCAGCTGCAGGAGCAGACATGATACTTAACCCTGCAAAACAAAATTATTTGTGGACAAATTGGAACTGGTAAATTTACTGGGCTGCAACTTTTGTGATGCAACACTAGAAGCTCTGAAGATCAATGTGTTGTGCTACTGAGCCACTCCTGTGTGTACACAGAAATCTTTGTCATACTTTCTTTCTTGCAAGACTTTGAACTCATCTGTGGCAGCACCAATCTGCTCTATCTTCAATCATTTTTTATGAGAGTTGTAATTGATAAAATGTATTATGAGTGTCACAAGGAACAGCTGTTTTACACGGGTTATAAAAGTAATGAACTTAAAACCCCATGCTTCCATCAATACACTGCCCTTGAAGTCTCCCTTGTAAGAATAAGAGAAAACTGACAAATGAAATTCTGCCTGCCTCTAACCAGTGCAAGACAGCAAAGGAAAAAAAAAAGCAGATAATCGAGTAGGTAGAACCATGAAACATTGAAACTGTAAGCAGAAGCACAAAGAATTGCCAATGGATTTCCTTTTCCCCCTCAATGGCAATTAAGTGACTCTTTGCAGCTCTCATAAAACAGCTTGGTCTCTGAAAAAGTGTGGTTTGAAAATACTGCCAACTTCATTTTTCATCTCTGCCAAACTTTTAAAGGAATCACTGTTCCTGTGATTTTTCTGCCACAGAAAGGCCTACTAAGGGACACACAGCATGAAGTGCTGGGTGGGAGAACTGAAGAAACTTTGTGAGGAGAAGGCAGAGCCTGTGAAACTTGCCAACTACGAACTTGTGAAACTAGTACTCATCTCCTCTCTACCTCCCATCACAGAGATCTGAACAGGGTGGTGACAGCTCAGAGAAAAGTGTGGGATGCCAGGAAAGGTAGGCCGTAATTCTTAACTAAATAAGCTGATGGAAAAGCATCAAACACTGCCTTTTTAATGTTTCCTAGAGGAAGCAAGGCAACCAGGTTAGACTGGCATTATGATTTTTAGAAATTATAATTGGCTAAAACCAATCTCTGACATCTCTCTATGCCAGTAAGAAATGTTTTGGGTTTGTGTAAAATGCGTATTTTGTTTTCTCACACCAAAGAAAAGAACACAGTATTCCCAACAGAATTTCACTCTAGATCTTAGCAATATCCTGGGAACTAATGCTTATGGCAGATCTTGATAAAAAAATATTACTTGGTATTAGGACCCTGTAACATCAAAGAATTCTGTACTGCACTTCTAATCTTTCATCAGGATTTGGGGCTTTTTGCTCTTTGGGACACTGGGATCTCAGAGTGACATAAAGAACCAATACATATGGTGTAGACTGGGTTCCATTGATGCTCTTTTTAAGAACAAGGTGAACACTGCACTTTTTATTTCATTTGCTCTCAAACAAAAGCAATCATGGTTCTGTAATGGTCACCTCTCCCAGATTTTGCTGTACATGTGCCAGGGCCAGGTAAGTAACAGATAAAGCATATCATGAGTCCTTCAAACCCATTACTTCTGAGCTTCAGATCCTCTCTCTGACTGTAAGCACAGTGCTCAGAGCTTCTCAAACACTGTCTCTGTACAATTATTTACAAGATACTTCCTTCTCACCCAATCCACAACTACTGCTTATAAGCAATCTACTAGGCATCTGTGTAACTGGGACACAGATGCTTACTCCTGTATGAAGGAAAGAGGGCCTCCCTCATTCAGAATGGCTTGAGTCTGTCACTGCACACCCCCTGCAGCAGATGCCTTGCCCTGGAGGACAATCACATTACAAATGCAGTAGTCCTTAAATCTGTAACAGCTGTAACACACCTCCACTTCCCTGCCATCATCTGCACAGAGACAACTTGAAGTCTTTTCTGTTTCAAATATCACCCCAAACTGTTCAATCCTGTGCATCTGCTTGCCTGTATAAAAGCTACATTGCAGTGATCTTTCCAAACTGCAGCATTTAACTGTGAATCTGTGTAGGACTGCAAATAGGACTTGCAACTGCAACTTAGCCCAACAAATACTTAATCAACACCTGAACTGTGTTCACAGTAAAACATCTGCAAAATTACTAGCTTTGGATACGACTTCAAGGAGTCCTGTGCTGTTCTACTCATGTCAGGACTCCCTCCACCTACCCCATAGGATGCTGCATTGTGTAGGGGAATTAATCCTCCTTTGTCCTGGGCATTAACATCAGCACCATGCTCAAGAAGGTATTCAGCTACTTCCAAATTGTTGTAACCAGCTGTAGAAAAAGCACAGGAAAATAAATTAGGTACTAGGAGAGCTAAAATAATTAAGACAGAAAAGCTAAGACAATTTTTCAACTGCAGAAGTTCCTCTTCCCTAGTAATTGTACTACCTCCTGAAATACAGGCGCTATAGTTAACTCTTTGTACAGGACAATTCTCTGTGAAACTCTTCCTATACCAATCCTGATTTTGGCAAATTACATCTGCAGACCTACCATAAATATACAAGCCTTGAAAAAAACCTGGCACGTTACCCACCTGCAAGATGCAGTGGTGTTGAATTTCTTCCCTGGGTATCTCTGCAATTGATATTTTCTTGAGTACACAGCTTCTGCACTCGTGCCAGGCACCCCTTCTTGGCAGCATCTAGCAAGGCAGCGTCTCCTCGCAGTAAGTCCTGGATATCTGTGTCTCCTTCTTTCACCAAGTCTAGAGGAGTGTTCCCATCCCGATTCTTTTTTGTTGGATCAGCTCCATGCTGCAAAGAGCAAATAGAATGCTAGTGTCACAATCACGTGCAGAGCAGTGCAAGTCAATGTGTCATTATCTCACAAAACAAGATGGGATTTTGCAGATCTACCATAACGAAGTAATAATTGTATAGATTAGTAGGCACATGCAAAAAATTCAGAAGGCTGAGGCCTAAAAGCACTAGTCTGAAAGACAGTGGTGTGAATCTCAATTCCCCAGGCAAGACTGGCAGCCCTCTGCAAGAGCTGTCCCTGCTCTGTGTGCAACTGAAGAAAGTTCAGGAGTATTTCTTGCTTATAGATATTTCTTACGCTGTCACAGCAGCGTGAAAGGAAAGCCAACTGCAAGTGTCTTGCTGCCAGTCCTCCCCTTCTCCTGAAAACTGGCAGGAAACAAATGGCTGGTAGAGGTATCTCCTGAGCACAACTTTGAGCTAGCAAAGCCAGGCTCTGAGTTTTACTAAATGGCACCCTGATGTTGAAAGGCGCTTGTTTCAGAAGGGAACTAGCAAAATACTCTTCTCTACACTTTCCAATAGGTAACAGCACCATCTCAAGCAGTTTACAGGTCTTTGGAAGAAGCGGAAAAAAAAACTTGGTGGACAAGGGAAGTTGGATGACTGCTGGAGCGTACCTGTGCTGGTAAAACCTGTAGATCAGGCAGTGATAAGAACACAGTACTGGAGCACAGGGGGATGAGAACAACTATCTAGAGCATATGGTGTGAGTCACGACCACATTCAGTTTTGTGGGAGGACAGCTCCTTCCCTATTCACTCTCAGCAGCAGTGGGAAAAAATAAAGATAAATAAAGCAGAGGCAGCTGGTGATGCTATAGTTCTCTGGCTGACCTCTTCGGAATAGTCAAACACAGTGGTCCAACCCCTGCCAGCAAGTCTACCCTGCCATTTCCAACTGGACTGGGAATGGGAGAACAGCAATGGGAGAACAGAGGGAATTAACTGCTTTGTATTTGGAAGCAGTACAACTGTGTTCATGGTGTAAAGGATAAAGAGCAAGGGACAGAGAAAGGGACAGAGCATTGATTACACAGAAACAGTTTCCACATATGTGGTTCTTTTAGGAAGGAAGCACTCTTTGTGCAAAGCTTTTTAGACTGCAAGGATTTCTCTAAGATATGACCTGAAATCCCTTAATTTAAAACTCATCAAAATTGGAACTATCCAAATATTCCCCAAAATAAATATCTGAATGAAGAGGCAGTGTCTTCTGAGACTCCTTACAAGACACAGAAACAAATGAAGGTGGTAATTTCCAAGACAGGTGATTTAAAAAGACAGTCTCCAAAATGGCTGTTTATTTCTGTTTCCTACTTCAAGCAGACCAGGAGAGAAGGAGCACAAGTCAGGAGGAGTCAAGCTCAACATCCACAGCTCAGCAGAACTGACAACATTGCCAGTTGGTGTAGGAGATACAGCAGGAGAAACCCTGAGTAGCCTACAGTGTGAGCACATATCCACGGACACCCAGAGACTTTACGTCTGTGCCATCTTAAGGGCATATTTAGCTCTTATCTTGTGAAAGAGTGATTTTAAAAAAAATAAATTTCAGCACTTTTCTATTTCCTGTTGTACATCCATTCAGGATCCTCTGAAGACAAAATATGGGTTAATTGCCTGTGGAAATTAGAAAAGGCCAGAGATCTCCAGTGTCTATAATGCAACACTGTGCTTGAGAGATTACAAGTGTTCCTACAGCTTGAGCTAACATCTCTATTAGGGTGTTACTTCCAGGCCACCACCATGCCTACTCCACAGACATCTCTTAATATCTCCTGCTTTCTGCTGTAGACGTGCTTCAAACTATCCTTCTTCTCTCTCTGACTGCTTTTTTGGTAATCAAGTGAAATAATTAATGATGTAGGTGGGAAATAGTGGGGCTTTGCAGCAGCAAATTAAAAGTGGCAGGGGAAGATCCTAATTATTTTAAGACTACCCATATTCTGACTTTCTCTTATTTTAAATGTTGTGCTTCAGAGGGACTTAAGTAGGCAAGGCTGAAAGAGGAAACAGGATTGGCATGAAATTCTACTCTAGCACCCCCTTTCACCTTCCCATGGCAGGATCTGACCTTACGTTAAGAAGTTTCTCAAACTCATGTTTCTCACTGGAAACTTCTTTGCATTACCTCATGCTTTTTACAGGTTCTTCCTCTAAATATAATGAATATTTATGCTACAGTTTATTAACATGCATTTCCTGCAAGAGCTTGATAAATAATACATTAACATAACCGTTTTAAATTTCTCTCATACCACTAGGCATTTAAGACCCACCTTCTGCTACTGCTCTGTAACATACTCTTGCATAAGTATTAACAAAGTTTACTTAAATTCAGTAACTATTTTAGAAAGGGATGGATAGGACAAGGCAGAGAATTCTCATTGTTACACGAATTCAGCTGGTTTTTCCAGTGTCAGAGCCTTGGAACTACTTGGCTAACACATGCTGGAAATAGTACTTGTACTGATGATTCTTTTTAAGTCAGTGATATTACACAAGAAACCATATGACAATTGCAAGATGAAAATTGATTCACAGATATCACAAAGAATTCACTGAATGCAATTAGCTTTGCTTTAATTAATCTTCAGAAAAAATAAATATGTATGGATTTTAAGACATCTGAGATCTCCAGCACATACTTTCAAAAGCAGTTTGCAGATTTCATATTTTCCTTTTGCTGCTGCTTCATGTAGAGGAGTGAACTTCCACAGGTCTGCCACGTTGACAGAAGCACCATGCCTCACCAAGAGTTCAGCCACTTCGTAGTGTCCGTAAGAACAGGCATTGTGCAGGGGTACTAGGCCACTAATCAAAGAAAAAGCATTAATAGCTAGAGAATAAAATCCTATATGCAATCAGTACATAAAACTCCTACTTCACCAGACATTATCTTTCAGTCTTTCCAGTATTCTTGGGTTTATTTCTCTATTTTAAAAATAAATTAAAACTTAATTATGCTTCTTCAGTTCTTATTCACAAGACTTTTAAATACTTAGCAAGCCCCAATGTTACAGCTTCCACAAGCAACTTCAATGCTGTTAGTAACAGACAAAAACTAAATTGCAGGACTCACTGTTGTCTGAGTTTGGATATTTGTGCAAATTTCAAGAAAGACATAACACTATATTATGTTTTTGACTGCAGTTATTAGTAAGTACTGCACATCTGATAGATACAGAAAGATATCCAAACACTTCTTCCAGGCTAAGCCTGAAAACCCAGTATTGGAAATTTATTATCCCCCACTCTGAACTAATATATGGAGTAAAAGAGAGAATATAACCATGCTGCTTCACAATTAATGCAAAAACCTGTAAATGTTTTATACAATTTAGCTGAATATTAACTGTAAATATAACTAACTTAATAATAAAGGCTAACAGAACTAGAAAAATGACCAGAGATAACCATGGTATTTTACCCCATTTTATTCAAAACTAATTTTAAATCACCTAAAACAAGTTAAAGACTGCTTTTAAGCAAAATAAAATCTCCAAAATGGGCAAAAAGGGGAAGAGAAGCATTATGTATTACAGTGCCAGGTATGTACTTGATGAAGGCTTTTCCAGAAAGCAAATTATGCTGCACAGGAACAACGCAGAACAAGAAGGAAAATTTTTCAAGAGAAAAACACAACGGTCACTGAAATCTGAAGCAAAACGAATAGGTGGGGTATAACTCTCACACTAATCTAGAACAGCAGAAGATATGGAATGAAATGTACCCTTTATCTTTGGCATGCACATCTGCTCCATGGTGCAAGAGATATTCCACCACTGATACACGGTTATATCCTGCAGCAAAGTGCAGTGGTGTTGAATGACGGCCTTCCAGATCTCTGCAATTCACATTCTGAGGGCTGCAAAGTTGCTGTGAAGACAAAAGAACCCAAAATCTAGTACAGAACTAAAACCAACAAATAAGGAACTCCCCAAAACCAAACAGCAACAACAAAACATGAAACAAACCAACCTGAAAGAAAATAACTAAACTATCACCTTCAAAGACCCAACACAAAATTTGACCCACTTATAGTATACAAATTTTTTGAAGTATCAGAAAATTTCTTTCCACTTATGCAAAGATAAAAAAATAGCAGCTCTAAATTTACAGCTGAAAGTACTTCTGTAACAAACAAGACTTAAGTGACGAAAGCAGTGTGAAGATGTTCCTAATGTATAAGAAAGGGTGAACCTCTTCATCATCAAATACTAGATTCAAGGCCATGTAACTCTCTCCAGATATAATACCATTTCTGGCCTATACTGCCCTCAGAAAACCAGAAATATTTAGCTTAGCAGTCAAAGGAGCTGCTGGTGCACAAAACTGCTGCTGCTTGAATATTAACGTGTGTCATGTTGAAGTTCAAGGTGGGAAGGTATGCACAACAGTCCATCTGCAGGCTGTTTTGTCCACAGACCAAGTATCAAAAACAATCCTGAGATGCTGGGATTCCATTGCCTGACCTTTCACCTTCAGAATAAGGATGGTTTAAAATACGAAACTGTTACCTATTAACAGTATTTGCTTGCCATCTGATTGAATCATGCACATGAGGGTTTGTTTCTATTAAAATGTGATTTAGGAATCACAGGGTCTAAATCAAAGGACTATGGCTACATCTGAGTCCATGAAAGACATGACTGTGTGAAGGACTGGCTGAATAAACAAGCAGAAACTCAAGAGAAACACATCTCAGTACATCTTAATGAACTACTTTCTAGAAGAAAAAAAAAATCTACGACTCCCCATTTTTTATGTTTTACCATCCACTGGGCACTGCTTCCACAACACATGTAGCAGAGGCTACAAGCCTTGCATAGCAATGCAAAGTAGAAAATTCACATGAACTGTTCAAACCTACCTTCACAGTTTCCAAGTCTCCAGCTTTGGACGCTTCTAACAACCGATAATCCACATCGGATGTGCGCACAGGTGTACTTTCTACACAAAGGAAAAAATGGTTTAGGATTACTTAGGATACTTAAGTTGTATTAACTCGTGCTCAACATATTTTCCAAAGTTTGGAGGTGAAGTTCTGTTGTCACTTGTGACAGCTGGGGTTGTGATGTTCAAGTTCGTACTGTCAAAATGTCTGAATAAGGAGCTTTAATTTTAGAGCAAATCAGTCAGATTTTGACTCTAAAGCTGACATTATTCTGCCAATATTCTCCTCTCTCAATCCACATACATACATTCATATGCACATTTTAACAAGTAATGCTACCCCATAACCAGCTACATCTCAGGAGTGGGTACACTTCAAAACAGTCCTTCCTCGTACTGCTGTAAAATGTTTTTTCCCTGTTATGTCCTGTTTTAAGGCAATATTGTTGAAAACACTAGAGGAAATGGAGTTTCTAGCTACCTTGGAGTTTCTATCTTCCAGTCTATCTGGATATCTGCCTTTGTTTGACCACCTGCACATCTCACTGTAAGGTGAGTTACTTGCTCTGTAGTAGCTATTGATGTAATTATTCTTCTCTGTACTTGCAAAAATTCAAATGTAACATGGGTAAGAGAATGCAAACCCTTAAGCAGTTTTAAGAAAAATAGTGGCACCCTCTTCAAACATCTATTAATCTTTTTAATGCAAGATATAAACAAATTGTATCTAAGCACTACGCAGAGCACTTTCACAATAAAATCTTTTTCTACTGGGCAAGCAAAAGGTTTGATGTAAAAGTTCAGTTTAGCAACTATCAGCACTTTTCTGCCAGTAACACTCTGCTTGTGACTGCTGAAGTATGGAGTATCTAACAGGTTGGTTGATGCAGGGAAAAAGGTTTCTTACATACTCAGCAATATTCCAGTTGCCTTGGAATTTACTACCAAAAGAACCCCAAAACTCCCTACATGTGCCTTCCTACAATCTCCTTGTACAGCAGCACATTCTAGATGTACAAGATGGTTATTTTCTCCTCAATTTGCACAAAATCACTGAACTGAGCAGAGCTATTTATTTTCTGACAAGTGTCACACTAAACATACTGTAATTGTGTGCACTTGATGGCAGAAAGGAGAGATGAGAAAACTACTTCAAGTCTCTTGCATTGAGAAAGAGACAAGATTCAAAGCTGTAAAGGGAGAAGCTGAAGTTCAAATACACAAGCCTTTACTTTTACCCACCACTTAAGATCTGTTGCACTGCTTCATTTCCCATCTGTGCCGCTGTGAAGCCTTGCAAAGAGATGATGGAGGGATCAGAGCCGTAACTCAGCAACAGCCGGCAGGTTTGCAAGTGCCCTGCTAACGCAGCCCTGTGCAACGCTGTTTGACCAAGTGTGTCCAGTGCATTCATCTGAAAAAGCAGCAGCAATATAAAATTAAACACTGTTGTAATTGAAAGGCTGCACCTGTCCCTGTCCTTAATAGGAAGAGCAATAAGAAGAATTTTCTGGCATACAAATTTATCTATCAATTCTTCTGCACTGCAATTAAACAAAACGAAACGACAAAACAGGCAAACACTCCAAAGGAAAACTGATTTACCATAGGTGTTTTCCTGCCTTTTAACACAGGTTTTTTGTTTGCATGGCTAACGGACAACATAGGATCCCCAAACCACAATTAAATAGTGATCAAGCTTTTGACAAATTTGATGAAGACCAACCTTGTGCAAAAAAAAAAAAAAAAAAAATAAAAATCACAGGACAAGAAAGAGGTAACTTGACATAAATGGTTACCAACATTTCAAAGATCTTACAGCCTTAAGGAAATTACCATCTGTCATTATCAGTAGGAGAATAACTCAACATTACCCACTACCAAGAATTAATGCAAAACAAAGATGTCAAATTAAGAATTTTATGAAGGAGTGGGGGGAAAGAAAAGTTGGATACAAAATTTCTTCCTCACTTTCTGTGCCTTTACATGAATGTTAAGTATAACTGGATATAATTCTTCTCAATACAAGGCTGTATAAACAGGCAAAAATGGAGTATCATTTTCATAGAGTATGACATAATGGAAACACATTCGTCTGTCAAGATCTAGCAGAGTAGCTAAATAACTAGAAGCATCTCGCCCAATGCTCTATCAAAAAAAAAAAAGGAAGAGCATAATAGAGAGCTTTAAAAGCAGAAA
Source organism: Cettia cetti (assembly GCA_013401135.1). Taxonomy (NCBI): domain Eukaryota; kingdom Metazoa; phylum Chordata; class Aves; order Passeriformes; family Sylviidae; genus Cettia; species Cettia cetti. The sequence goes on from VZUI01082999.1 coordinate 33,161, forward strand.
AACACCCCCATGAAAATAACCTTTAAAGAAGATACTCTGTACCTAGCAGCAATTCATGACAAATTTAAATGCAAATGCCCAACAGCTTTTTCACCACTTTATGAAACACAAAACTACTCTATATTCTCTGCAAGCAACTCAGAACCTCTTATCAGTTTCCAAGCCTACAGATTGCAAGCTGTGAACTGCATGCATAATAAAATTTGTTACTGTATAAAACCCACCTTTTTACCTTCTCAAAATCTTTGTGGTGACAGCAAATAAAGGCTTTGCTTGCTATTTCTCACCTAAAATGTAGCATGCAAACTCTACTATCCTTCCATGAAACCAGTGAAAAAGCAGTTCGTTCAAGACACATATTCCATAACTAAATGAAATTTAACTAAAACTAAATGAAATTAACTATGCAAAGATCTACTACCAGATAGCGTAAAAACATTAAGTAAAATACCTGCAAGAGTGCAATATCAAATCACAAAAAAGAACAAAGAACGACCAAAAAAATAAAGAGGAGTGTGTTTCAATATTGTCTGAAATTATTTTACAGACTGATAGAGCAGGAACTTCTCAGATCACAAACCTCTCTTGCAGCAAGATGGACAGGAGAATAGGTCTGCTTTCTTCTAACCACGCTCAGTTCATGCCACTCTAATGGGCATGCCCTAAAAGTTTTGTTTCAAATAAAAACTTACTGCTATCATAAATATTAACTAGATGCTGAATGTCCCAAATCCATCATTTTGTTCAGATGATGATCCTCATCTCTTTCAGGACACTGGATACCTTTCACCACTGATAAGGGCACAGAGGTAAGCAGAACTCTGGGGCTACACGTTTTAGTGATGGTAAAGGCAGAATGAAATGAAATTTGTGGACTCTCAAAGTAGCTGATAACTCCCCATTCATCAAAAAAAAACCCCCAAACAAACAAGAAACATAAGTAATGTATTCTTTAATACTGAATTCCTGTGTTAAACAGGCCTGTACTAAACAAACTGAAGAAAAATAGCAGCAAGGCATTCACTGTGCACAATTCGATACTGATTACATCCCTGGAAAAATGTTAATATTCATTTGAAAAGAACACTGTCAGAGTCATCAGAGCCATCATCTCATATGTCTTATCCAGGTCTCCTTTCACCTCTAAACCATTATCTTTCCCAACAATCAATTATTCTGGCAGAAGAACATCAGCCATGTGAAGAAATACCTGCTTACTTCTGAGACAAAAAGGGCTGCAGTTGAGAGGGATGCATGCTCCAAATGCAGCTGCTCTTTATCTCAGGAGCACAGTTAAGCTCTGCAGGACAATTTCATTGGGAATATGTTCACGTTGGGGCAGATCTTCTCTCAGCAATAATGCACCACTTCTCTAAAACCAGCCAAAGAATAAGCTCCAATAAGGCTTAAAGCAAGAGGACTTACTTCCAAATGAAAATCAACTTAAGCACTATAAATTGAAATAGAAAACTAAGATTTAAGTTTAAGAAAGGCTTATAAAGACCAGACTGGAATAAGACATATGCCTGGGATTCAATACCAGGTCCAAAACCATGTGCCTTTTCAAATTCAAAGCTGAAGTCTAAACCCTGTTTGACAAAATGTGAAATATGCAAGGTGTACTGCTTTACCCGTGCCTTGAGTAGCTAGATTGTTCCAGCTGTACTTATTAAAAAAAAATAAGTATCAATTTGGTCCCTTTATAAGCAGTCTGAAATTAGAAGGCTGTAGCTCTGAATTATCTTACAGACAAGTTTACTGCAAGGAGTTAAAAATGACAGGTTCTACAGCTTTTATCCCACAGCACACTGGCTCTCAATCCAATTTTTTCACCTTTTAGCATGAAAGCAGTCATTCCACTGCTCAAAATGCAATGTAAAAGCACAATACAGTTATCAGTTGAAAAGAGTTTTTAAATAAGGGTTTTCAGAGAAAGACACTGTCCTATTCAGTGTTTCCCAATGCAGACTTCCTTCTGTTCTTCCCTCTGTCTCCCTTAATTCCCCTTCCTCCATCTTGAATAGACACAGTAGAGAGATGGAAATGGTCACATATCATCAGACACTACTGAGATTTCCCCTTCCCTGACTGCTGCTCTCTTGGAGCACTGTACACAGTTACAGGACTATTCCCTTGGCTGCCAGGCACTCATGCCAGCTCAACAGCTCGGATCTGTTCAGGAAACATTTTTGCAAGACTTCATAATCATATCAGCTTTTTATTAAGATCAAATGCCCTAAATATCCCTCCTGCTCCTTGACACTACAAACAGCAGCATGAAAAGCAACAGCTTCTAAGCACTGCGATTTTCTCTGTGAAATCTTTCTAAAATATGTACATTCTAAAAATCACATGTGAAACTTGTGCTCTGCAGCAGTTCCATATCACAATATCCTTCCCTGCAAGTGTTCTAACTGCTCTCCTCCTGCATTAATTCTGAAGGCAAGCATGCAGTATGTCTTGTGTCTTGTTGTCTAATAATAAACATAGGAGTAAAGAAGCATTGGTGGCAATTTCAAGCTCGGTCAGAAGAAAAAATGCAGGAAAAAATGCATCAGTTTCACTCTGAAGGCTCCTATAGGATCCAGTCAGATGTTCCAAAATTACCTCTTCTGCAAAAAAGCAGACTAAGGTCAGGATGTTTGGATGTCTAAGCAGTGAGAAAAGCTGAATCCGTCAATCACAACAGACCATACAGCTCCTTATGTTGTTAACCATCATAGTCTAGAATCTCCTACATTTCTGAAAGGCAATTTAATTTTTCAATTCTTTCTGTTCCCTGAGAAAATCTTACCTCTCCCTGAGATGCTGGAAATGAATGTGTTACACAACAAGGTAATTCAAAAACATTTCAGTTTGTTGTGTGTGTCTAGATAGATGGTGAACATGTGTAAATCCATGATCACAAAAGACTTGCAATATGCTACTCCAATGCACAGAAATAACTGTGTTATGCAAAGATGCATAAAGCAAGATCCTCCCAGCAGAGCAGAATGAATTCATTTCTGCTACCATCACAAATAGGGACGCTCTCTCTCTGACATGACCTTATAAAGGCTCATTTTCTCCTGCAGAAGAATAGCTTCAACAGTATCCTTTAGAGGCATATCATAATTAAAGAGCATTCACGACATCTCTGCACTTGCCCAAGATACCAGTGAACTTGCACGCTTGAAGGTATTTCTTTCCAACAATCCTTCCAGTTCAGAAAATACTCTAATCCTTTACTTCTGCACTGCTGGAAAGCTGAGTGTCTTTCTAAACACATTAATCTCCCATGTGTCTACAAATTTGGACAAGAACTTAGTCATATGAAATATTCAACTATCTAGAAATACAAAAAACCAAGATGAAACTCACTTTTTCACTAGTCCACCACCTTCGAATTATTTTTTAAATTAAAGAGCTTGATCATCTTCAAAGATAAAATAATGGCATTTGAAGATTTGATCACAGGTCTAATAAAATTGTTTATATTTGAAGATTCTTTGAAGATGTTCTGCTTTTATTTTTCATATGGTACTTTGAGAATATTCAACATCAAATAAGCAGTGGTGTGAAATGCTGTCTCACACAAACAGGGCAGGCAAACAAGGAAAAACTGACATTTAAAACCACAAATATTTATGATCAACATTCTTGAAGAAAATTCTAAGTAATTCCAAGGTTTCTGTAAGCTTCTCCAAGGTTTCTTCTTTAAGACAGTCAACTACTGCGAACTCAAGCACCAAGCTAATAAAAACATCTCCCATGGAATGAGTGTCACTTAGACATAACACTTTGATGTGCAACTAACGTGCACAAGGACTTCTTCACAGTCCAGATTAGGAACCTAGTCCGTAGTGTCAGTAAGGGTCAGCACGACACACCAAGATAAGCAATTTATGGTTAATTGCTTGCCAGTAGGTTAATTCTTGCCAATACAACTCACAGAACCACAGAATATCCTGAGTTGGAAGGGACTCATCAGGACCATCGATGGGTCCTGTCTGCACAGGACACCCCAAGAACCACACCAGGTGCCTAAGAGCATTGTCCAAACACTTATTGAACTCTGTCAGCCTTGGTGCTGTGACCACTTCCTGAGGAGTCTGTTCTAGTGCCCAACCACCCTCTGGGTCAAGAACCTTTTCCTGACATCCAACCTAAACTTCCCCTGACACAACTTTATGCTGTTCCCTCAGGTCCTGTCACTGGTCACCAGAGTGAAGAGATCGATGTTCTCAGATGTTCTTTCTGTAAAATAGGTCTCAATCAAGTTATTCAAGCAGTCCTTCACTGTTTATTATCATCTAACATACTTCAAACAGCAAATTTACACAGTGATAACATTATGGATAATTAAATCCAGCTCCAAGATCACAGACCATGCCTTGTTCATCCCAAAAAGCAGTCTTTATCATGCTTTAGCCCTTTCCATAGAACAAGAAAAGGCTAGACACACATACTTCACTGTATGTGAACTCATTTTTGCTGTCTGACACAGCTGCTCCTCATGAAAATAGAAGAATTTCCTATAAAATGCTAAAACAATCACAAATTATTTTCTATCTACAGAACTTCATATGACTTTGCTTCCTAAAGCTATTACTGTTGGTTATTTTGTGGATCAATTGTCTGCCTTTTGTGATGGAATTTCAGAAGAAGAAAGTTCTACTTTCTTTGAAGACCTAATTACACATCTTTTTCAAATTGTTATTCTCTCAGTAATCAACAGTGTTTTCCAGAAGCGAGATTAAAGCTGACTTTAACAGTATCTCTCCTTCAACAGAAGAAATGGCTGCAAAAAAAAAAAAAAAACCTACATGGTAGGTGTCTGCCATACACACTTCAGTAAGCATTTTATCACAGTGGAAATTTTTATTTTATATTGAAAAAAGAGAGTTTGATGGAAGAACATTTTGAAATGGGGAAGGCTGCTTGGTGGCTGGTTGTGGGGTAATTTTGTTTTACTATTTGCATTAATGATCTTGGCACAGGAGAACTGTGCAGAAGGGCACAAATACAAAATATTAGCAAAATCAATATTCTCTGTGCTCTTCAAGATTACAGGAAGGATCTGAGTATTACTGTCTCATGTCTATTAAAAAGGCAAATATGATTCCAGTATGCATCAGTCAGGCACTTACAATAGAGGTATGTAAGCGTCATCATGGAAGGCAGGGGGGAATTCATTCTTGTTGCCTGTATTCAAAGATTTCCTCTGGTGCAAGCAAAGAGAAGGGTTTATAAGGATGAATAGGAAAATGCCACATTCCCTTCTGAGGGAAGATTAAGTGTTTTGAGGTTTTTAGCCTACCAAAACAAAGGCTAAGAAGAATCAGTTTGTTCACTGCAAATACCTCACTGCAAGAAGCATCAAGAAGAGAGGTATTTAAAAAGAAGGAGGATGCAGTTCAAAGAAAAAATGGATCTTCACTGGGAGGCTGCTATTGCAGGGAGACTAGATTCACCAGCTCATGAGAACCCTCTCTTGTAAAAATACAACCAGATATGATCAAAGAGCTTAATGTATCTGATTACATCTTATGAAGTAACTAAAATTCAAGAGACAAAAAGAGAAAACATGAAGGAAAAACTTCCAAACACACAACAAAAGAAAAACATCAAGACCTGCATCATGCTTCAGGAACGAAAGCTGCCATGTCACAACAGTCAGAAACAAAGAAATACCAACGTCAAGAATATCTGATAAAGTGAATGCCTACAGTCAAAGCATGAGCAAGAGGTCAAATGATAACATACAAGCAAGACAAACATTTTAGAGTGATTAAATATGCCTAGTTAACCAACTTAATGCTCTTGAGCATATCCCATCTGGGAACTTCAAAGTGCCTCTTAAAGCCTTAATGATCTACCTCTCATTAAAATTTATGAGTGCATTATTTACTGTTTTACAGCTAAGAAACTTCGGACACTGATCCACTGTAGTATGGAAATATGCACTTAATATTAACTTTGATTAGTCTCCTGCCATGCACTTAAGTGCTTTGCTAGATCATAAATGTGGATGGCCTATCAGCAGAATAGCATAGAATATGGGATATGAATGAAGAACAAGGTTTAATAATCACTATGTATACTGTTAATGGAATAACACGCCACTCAGCATCATTCTGTAGATAACTGTACAGCACTCAGCACCATTAGTCAGTCTGTAAGTGACTCATGGATCACAATTTAGGAGATAAAAGAATTACAGGCTATCATCAGAACGTGCTACAGACAAAACAAAAGGGGTCCATTCTAGTAAGGATGCCATCTTTGAGCTTACTCCTAACCTGACTACAACTGATAGATTTTCAAGGGAGAATTAATTTAAACAACAAGAGTACAGTAGCAGCACACAGAAGCTCCTTGTATTTCAAAGCAGGTAGTACTTTGGTATCAGTACATCTGAAACTCCAGCATGTCCAGTTGAGTGCCTACCCAAAAACCATCAGTACTGAATTCCTCTGCAAACAGATCCTCATAGTAGTCAGGAGGTCTGTATTCCTATGGCAAAATGGATTTTTTTTTACTTTCAGTGCGTAGATATGCAACTAAGAGTGAATCTGGGAAAATAATAACCAATAGTTTTAATGACTATAATCAAGAACTTTGACCCTGCTTTCCACCTTAGGCAAAACTTAGTAGTCACCAGTGCATTAGGACTCTCAAATACGATCAACTCTGCCGTGGAATTGTTGTTAAGGTATTTTATGATGCCATTAAAGTACTATGGAAGTGAATCAGAAATCTTGCAGTGAGATCTCATACAGGCATATAAATTAAAATTTATTGCTTCAAAACAAAAACACTTAACTGTGCATACAACTACATTGCTCATACCTACTATCACAGCAAGAGTGACACTTGATCATTACTACAGACAATAACATAATACAACAGGTAATAATTCATAACAATGAATTCTTCATTTCCAGCTCCCTGAATGAAGAGGAAGACATAAAAAGAGTAATCTGTGCCCCATTCAAAGCAAAACCATTATCTTTTATATTCTAGCCAATGCAAAGAAAGTATCCATCAAGAAGAGTTTCTGAGAAAATTAAGTAGCAATGTATATCATTACCATGAATATTAAGTTTGCTGCTAAAACTTGTGGAAAGATCATCCCGAAACACTTCTGAAAGATGGTTAAACCACATTCTAAATAAAGTTGGTTATACCTTCCTCTGCCTTTACTAATTTGTTGAACAATGTGTTTCTAAGCAAGCCTCACCACAAGCTCACAAATTACTTAGGTTAGTACCTATCAATAGCTAAAGGGTACAGCAAAAGAATCTGACCATGAGAATAAGAAGCAAGTAAGGGCTAAGGAAAACTCAGCATTAGAATACTAAACTCAGCATCAGTACCCTCAGCCATTGGATATTTTCAAGCCAACAAGATAAAAAAACATGAGGTACCTAGATAACCACGTTTATTAGAAATTATATCAAGGTTCATTAAAAATGAGTAAGGTAGACTCCTAAAGCCTGTATTCAGTTACTTGGAGAGAAGTAATTTTCAAATAGGATTCCTGAGGATTCTGTACTTATTTCAGACAAAACTCACTTAAAGGTTAACACAAAGAAGCACAAGGCATACATAATATCATATCTATCATATGATATTATATAACTATCATAAAAACTTACGGAGTATATAATCAACATAACCCTTCTTCTTGCCCTTCATCTTAAATAAAATACATGCAAGTATATTTACCTTTGCTCCATGTTTATGTAGAACTTCCATGACATCATTATGAGCTTTTTCAGCTGCAACATGTAAAGGTGTCATGAAACTAGAGGGAGGGAAAAAAAAGTGATTAGTTTTACATTCCTAGTATGACAGAGGTCTTTGGAAAAATCAAATATTCAGAAACCTACTCTTTGTTTTTCTCGTTTACATTAGCTCCTTTCCTGAGCAATAGTTCTGTAACTTGTTTCCTCTTCGGATGTACAGCAGCCACAGCACAATGCTGAAAAAAAAGTAAATATAAAGCATATTTCAACTATGCAGATGATAAAGAATTTTAAAGATACATTACTTCATCCCTTAATTATTCTGCTAAAATCAGACTACAAAATTTACAAACAGAATTCACCATACTGAACAAAATACAGGTTAGTGATCAATACTAAAGTATTCTATTCAGAAAAACAATTTTAATTTTAAAGCTATTTGTCATTAAAAAAAAAAAAAAGCAGTATGGTCCCAACTACTTTAACCAGCTATCAGGACAAAGCAGACACATAATGAACAAAGGAGAGAAAGACAAAGAGTTTGAAACAGCCTAACTTTTTACAGAGGGTCTCCAAAGTGTTCTGTAAGGATTCTGCCGCAGTTGTCAAACTGACAGGACTCGAATGTCGTCGCTTCTTCTTCTGTTCCAGTGTGTACTGACCTTGTAAATGGCCATTGGTGTCATGCAACCAACTATAGATTACGTAATAAGCAAACAAGCAATACATTTCTCTTAGAGTATCTTTTTTCCTGTGCTATGAGAAAGATACACCCTTCAACAAAGGGCTTCCCAGTGCTCATGCCTGCCCTGCTCATGCATGCCTGTGTGGGACCACACAGCCCTTTGCTAGGTGTAACTATTCTCCTAAACATGGCTGGCATCTGTTGGTTTCCCAACAGTGGACCTATCAATGCATTCCTGAAGTCTGGAATTACCAGCATGGTTCCAGGTAAGATTGAATACCCAGCTTTAAAATCAAGTCCGGAAATGTTTATTTCAAGTTTGGACATCTCAAGACAGCTGACTATAAGAAATAGGAGAAACTTTTGGATTTTTCTGTTTATATCTTTACCCACATTTTAAACCAATAACCCATAAAAGGTAGAAAATCTCCTAGAAGAGTTCTCTTCACTTTCCAATAGCAAAATGATAGCCTTTACAATTAGGCCCCAAACCCAGTGCTATTAGGCAGTGTCGCAATGGACACGAACAGAAGAGACGCAGGCTCCTTTAGAAAGTGGTCAGTGGGTTCTCTTCTTATTGTGGGATGAACTCCTCTTTGTACAGAATGTCAGAGGCCAGTTTGATTGGTAACACAAAGGTAAACTTTTTAATCAATTAGTCATCTCAGATGGACATCAGAAGAATGTCCCTCCTATAAGAAAAAATGTAACCATCCTTATATTTACAAAACATTGTTCTTCTGTTTACCAGAACGCCTGGGAAAGAACCCTTCCAAAACCAAAACATTCAGGCTTGAAACTCAGGACTACAAGGTAGCACTAGTACCAACAACCATTTTTTGTCCACTTTGAGCCTTCATTATAAAATAACTTTCACTCAAGCTTCCACACTGCTGTTAATCAGCAGGGCACATTCAAATTTTGCAAAGGCAAGCTTTGTAAATAAACATTAAGATCAACTTTTGCTCTGAAAAGTGGCACCATTTTTAAGGCTTTGCAGATAACATCCTATCTCTATTTCCTGCCTATATGATAAACAAGCCATAAAATGCACAAGTGCTGAAGTGTTGCCAAACCTCAAAGCAACACTAAAACCTATGTCAGGTGCTTGCTTTGGCCTTTTGGCTAATACAGCAGAGACCCCAGCGGTCCATGAAAAATATTATCATGTTTAGGGCAGGAATAGCTCAGTTAGATTACTCATAACCTCATCTGATCCTGGAAGCAAAGTCCTTTCATTTGGATTGGAGACAATTTGGAAATTTCATGTATAGCAGCCAAAAACTGAAAAAATCACAATCAAGCACTTGGTGAACAGTGAACCAAATACATCAATAGAGCTAAAATATCCCATTTGGTCCAGCTGTCTCTGCAGAATCAGCAGGGGGAAAAGAGCAAAGAACATCACAGGACTATGAAGTGATCATTACACAGCTAAAGAGATGCCACATGGCAGCAGCAGAAAGAAAAAGATAACATCATCCCAAATTTCATAGTGTCTTCACATTCAGCCTATAAACCTCTCTTCCCTATCTTGCCTCTATCTTCAGGTGAGAACGCTGAGTCCTCCAAAGAGGAAATAGAGCATATGGATGCTTGGTACCCAACATGCAATGTTCTGATCACAATCACAATGTTTCCAACACTGAATATGCAGTTGCATGCCTGCAGCTGAGACCTGCCAACGGGAAGAAAATGTTCCACTGGAATAAAGTATCATAATAATGGTGGTTTTAATAATACCTTCAAAGTCTTCACTACATCTGGGATACTGGCTGTGTTCCTTGCTTCCACTGCTTCTTTAAACAATTAAATAAGAGCAGAAAGTTTCAAAAGAACCCTGTTTCTACAGCTAATGTGATATTGTCAGTAGTATTCCAAACCTGTAAGATCCTCTGATATACACCTGTTTTCACCACAATTTTACATATCCTACCAAGAAAATTTGAAATCCAAGTTTGCTCACATAAAACATGAAGGAAATTGGGCTACAGAAATAAAATTTAACCCCATAAAAAACCACAGCAACAGACCAACAAAAAAAGAGGTTTATAGGAAAAAATGAAAGAAAAGTGAAAAATAAAAAAGTGAGAGGGACAGGAGAGCTTCTGTAATCTACCAGAAGGGAGGAAAAAAGTGATAAAATAAATTATATTATTTTTTTCTATAATGATGATTTTATTTTCGTATAGAAAGTGTTTAATGCCAGATTCTCAATCTCAGATGATGAATGTATTTTCATAGTGTAGAAATAAAACTCCTTGACTCCAGGCTACCAGCACATTTATCATAAAATACATGGATTGACTGTATAATCTCACCAGTGCAGTCTCATGCGACTGTGGCTGCTTAAAATTAATGATCTCCAAAGCAAGTGTCTTTTTCACTTTGGCTAGGTCTGCCTCTCTGGCTGCTTGCAGTAGAGAGTGTCCTTTGAATTCATCTGTTAGAGGGAAAAAGACACGTTTAATATTCAGCAAGATGTCACATTTATAAATGTTATTGCAGAAAGACAGCTACACTCAATTAAGAGGAAAGAGGAGCGCTTCTGCACGTCTTCTGGTGGCAGCTGACCTGGGACACAGAACATGAAAGAAGCTTTGCTGAAACCAAAGAGACATGCTAAAGGAGAGGGGAAGTTATTCCTTGAGTTAAATCCTCATAGCTTTTCCCCTTTTTATCCTCCACCTACTTGACATTAAATGCATATGTGACCTGCACATTACCCGCATCTGTGTTCAAATGAGCACAATGCTATGAGATATTCTTAATAAAGCACTACAGTTGCTTGTCAAAAATTTTATTGCATTTGCATGATAAATAATTCACTGTAAAGCCTAAGTATATATATAATCTCTATAAAATTATAAATTACAACAATAACAACAAAACCAACAATTACACATATAGAAAATTTAAATATACTAAACTATTGGTCTTAAAGAGAGCTAATTAGCTAAGCATTTGAAGCCAGTCTGTTCCAAAGATGAAACAAGTTTTGATAGCAGATATATCTTTGCAAGTACAGATTGCTAAATTTGCTATTTCCAGATCATTTTTAGCTCAGCAACTAGTTCATTTTAATTTTAAATAACTTTGAATTTGAAAAGAAGTGTTTCTCTTAAAATGTACAGACAAAAGGCAGGTTAGCAAAAAATTACATCAGACCCTGGGAACTAGAAAAAAATACCTCATTTTCACTAAAAATATAAATATTTTTGTTTCATAAACAAGCTTTAAATCCTAAGTTTGTTAACAAGGAGCTTTCTTCTCCCACCTTTGTTTTACTATCTGGTTTAAATTTCTTTGTAAGCAAAGCATTACTCAAACCGCAAGTGCAAATAAATCTTGAAATAACAAACATAATGTAACTGTATTCCCGAAGTATAAGACCAAACAACTCAAGAACATTTAAAAAAAATGATATTTTGGGAGGCAAATAGAAGATGTCCCATCAAGATACTGTCAAATTTGACATATGCTCACATTTGTTTACAAATTTCAGTGGATATTAATGGACATGAATCTTCCTTCACTGCTCTAGAGGAACTCTAAAGTTTAAATTGATTTTTTGTTTTGTTTGTTAATTTAAATAAATGCTAAATTAACCTTCCTCAGAGCCACAAGCTTTAGCCCAGGACTGAGAGTAGAGAAGTACCTAAAAGATACTAATGCCCTCCTCTTTTCTTCTAGACCAAAATTTTCTGCTGCATATGATCTCACCATCTTTCCCTGCAAAGAATAGTGACTAGACCAAAACCTGACTAGCTGTGATTGTGAGTAGTGCAGGATCACATTATTAGTATCTGAGGGCTTCTGCTATACTGGAAAGGTGAGAGATAAAACCAAAAACTTATTTATAATTGAGTACCTAATTCTCAATAAGTTTTCTGTAACTTCATAATGCTCTGTTTCCATATATGTCTCATTTAATTATCTTTTACATTTTATAAGAGTGAGGAAACAAATCCCCCAAAGAGGGAAAGCAAAGGCATACAAATTAAAATTAGAGTTGAAATATTGGTTTGTAAACAGCATAAGGATTGCAAAGACTACAAAAGGAGATGAAGCAATTTCCCTCTCCAAGGTTGCACATCAAAGGTACCTACCTTCTCTAAGTTTCTAAATGAAATACAGAGCCTCAATATAGAGGCTCCTGGGTGACTCAATTGGACTTTAAACATAAAAAACCCCAAAGTCACTGATTCAGCAGTGCCTTAATAATTCTAAACTTCAGAAAACCAGGCAATATGACAAACAAAGTATCAGAGGTACCTGTGCGCTTCAAAGCGCACGGCACAGCTGCAGCTCCTCTGCTGCTTTGCATCCACTTCTGAAGCTGGAGGAAGGCGGCCTGGAAGGAAAGCATCCCTTTCCACCCACCACCAAGTGTTTTCAGGGTGGAAACACTTACAGGTCAGCCTCTCCCTGAGCTCAGGCGTTGGAGCCATGTCAACGGCACTCTTGCCGTGGCAGTTGACCAAGGTGGGATCGGCGCCGTGGCTCAGCAGGAGGGAGCAGACCTCCACGCGGTTCTTGGAAGCAGCCTCGTGCAACGGGGTGAATTGCCAGAGGTCCATAGCGTTCACACAGGCACCATGCTAGCACAGCAAAAAAAGCTTTGCATTAGTAAGAAATCACCTTCAACAACTAAAAAGCTTACAAATTTTCGTTTTATTATAAAAATTGGTTCAACTCACTCATGTATGAACACACACACAAAAAAATTAATTAAAAATACCAGCATACACAAAAATACTGTTGAATCAGAAAAAAAAATTTGGAATTTCTGTGTAAGCTAATTTTTGAACAGAAAGATTCAACTCTACTATCAGCCCAAAGAAATTAGATAAAGAATAAGCCACATATACTGTTCCAACAAAGACCTAAAGTTGCAGGCTTCTGAAATGACTGTATGATGTTTGAAACCTGTTACTAGTAGGAAAACCAAAAAATCTTATTTTTCAACTCCGATATAAACAGTTCATATCTCATCTAACACATCTAAATCAACAGTAATTACTTTTCCTCCTTCTGCTTACCTTAAGTAGCAGCTCTGTAACCTCATAGTGTCCATAAGAACATGCATTATGAAGAGGCACAAGACCACTGCATGGAAGAAGAAGGCATTTTTAAAGTGGCATTTTTACAGGAAAATTTTACAATTTTCTCCCTACTGAGATGAAAAGAAATTAAAGTTAAAATATTGACGTAGTTAAGAATTTAAAAATTAGGATTAAAAAACTAATGGGAAAATCTGACTTCCCCAAACAACACATTACTTAAGAGTGGCATTAACACTTGGGGTTTTCTTGCTTGGTTTTTGGAGGGTTTGTTGTGGGTTTTTTTGCCTTAACAGGCCGCAGATGTTTAATCTACCACTAAGACTAGCATTAACTGGCTTTGACGTAATCTTTCTTGCAGCTATTAAAGAGGGGGGAAAAGTCCCATTCCACATTCAATTTCCTCAACAGTGTTCTGCTTCTGCCTGAATAGGAACTCATGTTTAAAATGCTATGTGAAAGGCAAAACTCCCCAGATAACACTAACATAACTCCTGGGTATTTTATGAAGATGTACAAATATCCATGGAAAGCAGACTTAGACTGAGGAATGACCTGATTTTCCTTCATTTTTTACAGTACAACCTATTTAACTGTTCAAGATACTTCTAAGAGAGTCCCTGTAATTTTTGTAGAGCTGTATTACTGCAGGCCATACTTAAAAATGACACTAGCAAAATAAATAACAGGGACTTAGTCATAAACACAAGATGTAATAAAGGAGAAATGCATTGAAAAGGAGATGCAAGATGGGCAATTACTGCATAAGACAAAATGAGTTTAATTCAAGTCAAGTATGACAGGCTGGTTATGGCTCAACAGATCAGCACACATAATACATGAAAACCATCATTAACCTCATAATACCTATGAAAAATACAGGGGTAATTCCCAGGACTGCAAGACTAACTTAGAGAGAATTAAGACAGCAAGTAGTAGACAGAAATTAAATAAACTTAATTTTAAGGTGGATACTCTCAGAAGCAGCAAAACATTTGTCACAGCAAAGGAAAATATGTTTGGGGAAAATTTTTCAGACTGTTTTTTCCATCATTACTTTTCTTAATTAAAATTTATGGGTGCACGTGTGAGACAGAGAGAGACTATATTCTGCAGAGCAGTCAAAAAACCTGTCCCCTTCCAAAATGATGGTCATCTCAGAGGACTGAGGCCTTCAAGGCCTGTCAGCAAAGACAATTGCTGCAGCAATGCACCTGGCCACTTCTGCAGCATCCCCTCCCCTTCCCTCTTCCAGCAAAACAGCTGTAAGGGAAAGACCAGTGGAGAAAGAGCTGCTTCCTTGGCTGGGCTTCTCTTTGGGAGTAACTAGAAGTGGTGGCCATTCTGAAAATACACAATTCCTAAGCACTTTCTCTGAATTGACTCCACTGAAGAGAACCTAGGAGTTCTATAGAATCAATGTAGCCTTATTTAGCTCCTTAAATGAAAAGTGACAGTTATTTATAGCCTATTAACTTATAAACTATGTCTAAATAAGAAACAGCAAGGTAAAACAAAACACCACACTGATTCTAAATGTGTGATGCCACTAAAAAAAAGTGGGAGCTTACTAGGATGTTAGCTGTTTCTAAGTATGTTTGGGTTGTTTTAAAGTTCAGTACAGAGTAAGTATTGAAAGGTTTTTCTTTCTTTGCTTTCCTTCCTCTCCTGCTTCAGCCCCAAGTTCAACTTAACTACTTTTCACACATTCAAAGCAAATTGTTCAAAACTCATTACAGCATCTACACTGGAATTTTCTACCACCTGATGCTTTCCAAATTTTGGAAAGGTGAAAAAAATACCTTCAACTTGTTTAAATAATGCAGGATCTACCTAAATAGGTATTACACGGAGCTTTACTGTAGGACTTCTGTGGTTTATTTTTTGTGGGTTTTTTGTGGGGAGTGGAAGGGAAGGTGTTTTATTGTGTTTTCTGTGTTGGGCATGGTTGTGGTGTGGTTTTGTTTTTTGAGATTTTTGTGGGGGTTTTGGGGTGTATTTTTGTTTTTTGACTTGCATAATATGTCATTATGCATTTAACAACAATGTTGTTAGAAAAAGTCACTGGGGTAAATGGACAGACGAAAGAGCTACAATTAGCTAAACTTGAAGAGTTTAAGTTCACTTAGGACTGTTTCAGAGAGAAATGAAAAAAGGAAAGAAGCTCAGAAAATTTAAAATCTCTTCTAACACTAGGCTGGACTCAGCAGAAAATGAAAATACAATAAGTGCCTCAAATTTGCTGCTGGAGACAGCATACACACATCTCACTTCTATGGATTCTGAACACAAAATGTATGTCGTTAACTAAGGGCACAATTTCTACAATGTTAGAAATAAGCCTTCCAATCCAACCATCATGAAAATCATCATCTTAGAGATCAGACATGTATGGATGAGAACAACGTACAGCACATCATAATTTCTGATTTCTGATTGCTGTGCTGGTATCTTACTTAACTACCACCCTGAATGCAAAAATGGTATAGTTTAGCCACTGCTGTATCTTGATTTTTGCTGTCAGCTTCAATGAAGATAGATCTACGAGGACCACTAGTTATGAGCACATGAACATTATTGATGCTACTTGTAATTACATCCATATATATGAAACAGTATGAGACCATAGATAAGTTTTTCAATGGACATCTTTCACTAAGCCCTTGTATCTTCTCCCCATCACCTCTCCAAAAATAATGCTGTTTGTAATTTCAAAGGGTAGTCTGGAATGGAAGTAAAGATCAAAGTATTTGAAAAAATTTAAGGGTGTAAAAGAATACTTAAAACAAATGCAATCACAACTAATCTGAAGCACACTCAGATTTTGGAAGCAGATGTCATGTTCTTAGAAAACTATTTGAGATTATGCTGCAACATGAACCAAAGAAATAATTCTTTGTCTTAACTAATACAAAACCACTGCTGCAAACAGGAAATAAATCAATTAATTGTGCATACCCTTTGTCCTTTGCATGTACATCTGCACCATGCTGAAGCAGAAGCTGGACTATCCGAACTCTGTTGTAGCCAGCTGCTAGGTGTAAAGGAGTGGACTGCAAAACAAAAGATGAAGAATGGGAGCCACATCAGTCTGAAGTCCTGTACTTCATGCCATTGAAATACTGTTAGTTTCTCTTATACATTGCACCAAGATAAGTTGAAGTACCCTTCTGTGATATCTGAATTAACAAATACAGAGCACATGCAGGCCCCTCCTCAAAACAAAAAAATATGCCCTAAGGTGGGTAAGAATACAGGCACACCTAAAGCAGTAACAGCCTCTTAATTTAAAGCTATTTTAAAAATCATTATCATCATCATCATCTGTGCACCCAAAAAGTATCCATACGTGTTCTGAACTGTGCTGTGGTAAGACAAAGAGCACATTGTATGCAGACTGCAGTTTCCTGCAGAATACAGGTCTTCAGCAGTAATGCACCTTGCTGCATAATAACGGAGTAATAACACCTTTCTCCATGGCTAACTCATATGAATTTTAACTAAAAGCTTTTGAGTTGGAAAAGTAATTCCCCTTGAAGTTTATTTTTAAAAGCTTTTTTATTATCAAACAAATTTTGTATGCTTTCTCAGCCTGGGGGGACTGCTTTCTTATAGAAATGAATGATGCTGTTTCCTCCTTCCCATGGCTGAGAAACAGAGGATTTTAAGGGGATCTTTGTTGCAATTTATTTTGTGGCATGCAGCCAAATGATACCATTTTCTTACAGTAAAACCCCACACATAAAGCAGCCTGAAACATGGGAAAACTTACATATCTCACTCTATTTTGCCAAGTATAGATTTACTGTCAGCATTAAAACATCGTTATACAGTATTACAAGGGGAGATGTCACATTTCACTATTATCAAGAGGTTAAAAAACAAAAAAATCAAGACAAATGGTCTCATCTGAAATAAACTGCAGCAAGTACTATATATCCATAAACTGCATGGATTTCCAGGAATACAGATTTTATATGTCTGTAATTTGGGAGCAGTGTGTATCATATTTTACTGAAGTCTCAACACTTCGCTACTTTGCTTCAGAAAGAGTAACCACTTTGACAACTACCAAGTGTCCTGTGTATCATACTGATGACAGGTTGTACTATCAGAAATGACAGCACAGGGTATCTCTTAGAAAAACACAGGGAAACTCAGTAAATTTAGGGAAGCAGTTATGCAAGTTTCCATAAGACCTGTCTCCACAATTATCTGTACTCTAGATAAGGACCTCTAACATTCCTAACATGAAGATCCCCAGAGTGTTTCCAAGATACAAAATACCAGTAACAACAACAAACATGTCAAACCTTTTAGTTCTTTGAACACACGAATTTTTAGGATCTATTACTCTGTTTAAGGCTTTTACTATTGAATTAATTTAGACTGATCTAGAAGGCAATAGATTCTTTTTATATCTGCCCCTATTATAAAATAACTGTCTTCTGTATATCATACACACTAATGAAAATGTGGATAAGGATGATGCAGATAAGGATAAGAATTAGTAACTCAGAAAACTTAAAATTAATTTGAAATCGACTAGAGAAAAGTCTGTCTATTCAAAGGCCTAGACTCCAGAGAAACTGCAGCCAAGCATTAAATGTTTGGAACACTGCAGGATCCTTTAACCTCACTACAATTAAACTGCATCCATTCTTGTCTGCACACCACTTCTGAAATACTGATGGCAGACTTCCAAAATGATGCTTTATTCATAGGAAACATTATTAACAGAGATGTCAATAAAGACACGTAACCCCAGAGTCTTGCTCACTCCTTAAAATTAAAAGAAAAACTATTATGACTCAGGCTGGGACTGTGCACTTTGTATTTCTGGGGTTAACAGACGTGCATTTGCCAAATAACTTCATCAGAGAAGAAACCCAAAACTTTTCAAGTTTATAGCTGCACAACAAACGGCATTAATGAAGCAAATCAGTGTTAACACAAATCTTCAGACAACTTCCATCCCTGTCTTTCAGAAAGGTGAGCTACTTCCCTCTCCTCTTGAGCAAGGGCATGCAGACACTCCAGTCCCATGATTGAAATATAGAGTATTTTGTCTTGCCCAGCACACCAGGAATTATTTATCTGCAGCCAGGCACCTGACATTTGGGGTGCTTGCCTTGTGGCCTACAGCAGCCTCAGTGAAGCTGCATGCCATGCTGCAGTCGCCTCTCCAAGGAGGATGCTCCCTGCACCCACTCCTGGAGACGGGGCTGAGATCTCCACCAAGCAGCATGCATCAACTCTGCAACTGCAAACACCCAGTGCTGGAGACGCAGGGAGTTAGAGGGCCAGAGAGGTCACTTAACTGATGGGCAAGGACAAGTGAACACACGTGCAGGAGCAGACAACCTGGAGGGCTGCTCCCCTGTATCCACAAGCCAGCATTCCAAGTTGCTCATTAGTTCAGCTAAATGGTTCTTATAAATGCTGTGCTTACAAATACTTCAGGAAGGAGAAAGCAGGAAGATCCTGTCTCCATGATTTTTAAAAACTTCTTTTCCTTAATGAGCATTCATTAATACTATAGATTTAATAGGTGGAAATACTAATCTGGAGTTACACCTCTGTATGCTAATTACAGAATCTAGGTAGCTAAAATATAATATTGTGCTACATGAACTACTCATTAGATTACATTATGAACCTCAAAAAAAAAAAAAGTGAATGATGGCAGTAGAGAGTGATTCTTAAAATAAACATGTTTATTTATATAGCATCTGGGAAGTAAAAACTAAATACCATTGACAGCAACATCTATTGCACCTGAAAGGTATATCAAATTAATTACTTAATATTAAGAAAACCAATTTAATAAAGCTATCAATTAACTCCTCCTCCCATATCTTGCAAAACTTGGCAAGACTTACTAATAAAAATCCTTAGAGAGCACTTACCTTACAAGGCGCACATTCACAGTTACCAGGCCAATCACACTGGCTTACTTGCTAGTGTAATTAAAAAGAGTATAACTGCATTTTTATTAAGCAAAGTAGACCATCATGCAAGTTGCTCATATTATTTGAAAATTTTATGGCAGCTGTAACTGAGCCAAAGCAGGTACTGAGCACTTTAAGGAACATCACTGTACACAAGATGGCAATCGCTGTCAACCTATATACCTACTATTTATAGTAAGGTAGGTGTTTTTGCCTGCAGTCTTTTTGATAATGTGTTGCCTGGGAATACAAGAAATGCATTTTTTTAGATTTGATACTGTTCTCAGTGAGCCTGAGGTATTTTTGCACTGCTTCATTACTAATAGCGGATTTCGTGACCCCTGTTCAAGGTCAGCAGCCTTGGATTTGCCATCCCCTGTTCACCTGCATCAAACAAAAGGGGCCCTGAGCGACCTCCAGCACTGCAGGCTCTGAGCAGCTTCTGCTAAAACCTGAAAAATTGTTTCAACAAACTGTCCACAGGCAACGTGGGAGTGCTAGCTCCAAGCTCCATCCATTTCCTTTCCTACCTTGCTAAAGAGTCTTCAGCAGCTCTCAGACAGTACTGCTGCACTGCCTCAGAAAAAAGTTTAATTTCAAATTACACATTTTAAGGGCAACTTTCAACTGAGGGATCTTATGTAACCATCTTATATTATGCATTATCTGCATGATTAATAACAGCTGCAGGAACTGTTTTAAAAACTAATATCTCCTGTTCTTGTTTTTTACTGCCAAAATCTTTATTATAACACTATCGGATAAATATCTTAATCTATAAATTTCTCTCATTCTCAACTTGCCATCCCGAAGGCTATTAAAATCAACAATCTCATCATACATCTTATTTACATCACTATACAGTGACTTAGAATTATCACAAATTCGTTTAATTGTTTATAAGAAAGACGTTCTCATGATAAAGATTTTGACAGCCAGCTCTGGCCTTGATGTATGGCTACTCTCACACTCGGAAGGTCTCCACAGAGATAAGAACCAATAAGGCTGGCTCTCACACAGATGGGGAAACAAATAAAGCTTGGCAAAAAATACCCAAGGATACTTGTATGCTTATTGTTAACTCTTCTACAACATCCTGCTGACAGAGGACACACATGCACACACACGAAAAAAGAAAAAAAAAAAGGGGGGGAGAGGAGGAAGAATTTTAAAATGTTTCATGCAAATTTTAATATTAGTGAGTTTTTATATCTCTGTAATTATTTTCAGGTTTAGTCAATTTGGAAATTGCAGGTATGCAGAAAACTCCCATTTAACAAATGTAGTTCAAAAAACCTCCTTTATTCTATTCATATCACACTGCCCTTATAAAACAGTAATAAAAGTATCTTAAAACTCTTTTTGTTTGTCATACAAAGTCCCTTCAGAGAAGTGTTTCACCTCCCTTGAATTAAGGGAAGAGCACAGGGTTTTCTAATAGCAGAAGAGACCTTTATTTCATAGTTTTGCAGAAAAATGTTTTGAAAGATGTCCTGAATGCTGGCAAAGCAAACAACTTTCTTTTTACTGTGTTAGAATTTATGACAGAATCTTTCTTTCCAATCACAGTAGTCTGTGCTTGATGCTGCTCTCTTGCAGACATCTCTAAAATGAACCACATCAATCATGAGGGTACATCAGGAAGACGTTCAGGATGCAAGTGGAGTACCTCCTGTCACCACTTTATCATTCTGATTAATGGGGTAAGGAAACAAGTTGCAACAACACCACAGTCTGGCAGACACATTCCTAAACTTTTCCACTGTGGAAATTATCAGGTTTTTCCTTTGCTGCATTCCAATTTTAAACAGTGCACCCATCTTACACCTTCATTTTAAATTAATTTGGAAGCTTTGTTGGGAAATAGCTCATTAGCATTTGTTTGTATTGTGCCAAGACTGGACTTTTATTTTTAAAAATTTCCTTCTATAAACACATATTTCAAGTAACTCAAAATAATTATTTTATATTCATGCTATAATGCTCTTACCCATTTGCTATTACAGAAATAAAGTTCCCTAACCCTGCCTGAAGAATTATGCTTTTAATGAGCAGGAAAGGGGCTGTGCTTCTGTCCAGTAGCCACATGACTTGTCACCCTAAGCAAGCAGCTCTCTTGGTCATTTTATAGCAGTACTGAGTTATTTAAATTCATGGCTGACAATTATGCTTTAGGGACAAACTTATAGATGCTGCTTCAGGAAAACAAGTAATGTCAGACTGCTGACTATAGATGAGCTAGCTGCAACTCTGGAGATAAGCACAGGGATGAAGAGCTTAAACTACTTTTCTTATGTAAAAAAACATAATAAACAATAGACAAAAAACACCCCTACAAACAAACAAAATTCCTAAAGACAAGAACCACAAAATGCTTAAGGAAGACATTTCTCACTCCAGTGTTTCTAGTGGTAATTTAACTGCTTCATCGTCAGGACACAGCCAGCAGTAATTAATTAGACTACTGAACTGGACAGGCATAGTATAGTAAAATTCCAAAAAAATCATGTCACAGATTTCACATACTGCTTTCTAACAGCTAATGATAGGAAAAATGAACTGAACAGCCCACCAATTCAGAATTTGCAAGTCATACAGTATCTTAAATTAGAAGTCTGGCATATCAGATGATCTCTTGGCAGGTGGGGGGTGGTGGTGGTGAGGAACCAATTGTTTTGAGCTGCAAACCAGCAAAGACAAAACCAGCTTGATTTCACAGACACAACAGTGCTAGGGCAGAGCATCAATGGGCAAAAATGTTCATAAAAGGGTCAAAAAACACAGAAAGAGTAAAAATACTGCAGATACACTGAGAGAGTAAGGCCTCACTTGGAAGAGGTTTACTTGGGTGACAGACCAGCTCCTCATATACAGAGAGTATTCAAATCTACTCCTTTTTAGGAGGCTGTACTGTCCAAAGTACAGACTACTGAATGCTTCTCTAGTAGACCTGACCTTTGAAGAACAACACAATTTTCTGACTGTATGTCTGAACCTCTAGGACCACATGAGAAGGGCTGGCATCAGTTCCACACACTAACATAGTGACCCTATTGAACTGTAACTTGGGCTAAGTGTTGACAAATAAGGGGGCAAGAGATTTATGAGAGAAAAGCTTTTACAATCACCTACATGCCTAGCATAGGGAAGGACCAACAGGATTACAAGCATGATCTTACACAGGGGTAGACAAAGAAATAACTGGAGTGTCTCCATTTCAAGGATAAAAGAAGGTAGAACAGGAAGACACAGAATCAAGTAGGTTGGAAAAGACCTTTGAGATTGAGCCCAACCTATGACTGAACACCACCTTGTCAACTAGACCATGCCACTGAGGGCCACATCCAATTTCTTCTTAAACAACACCAGGGATGGTGACTCCACCAGCTCCCTGGGCAGCCCATTCCAATGACCAATCACTCTGTGAAGAAATTCTTCTTAATGTTGAATCTAAACCTCCCCTGGCACAGCTTAAGGCTTTGTCTTCTTGTCCTGTTGGTGGTTGAGGAGCCTCACATGGCTACCTTGTTGCCCTACTCTGGACATGCTCTAGGCATCTCAACATCATTCCCAAACTGAGAGCACAGAGTTGGACACAGCAGTCAAGGTGTGGCCTCACCAGTCCTGAGTACAAGGGAAGAATGAGCTCCCTGCTCCTGCTGGACACTCCACTGCTGGTACAGGCCAGGATGCCATTGGCCTTCTTGGCCACCTGGGATCTCTACTGGCTCACATTCAGCTCTCAAGCAGCACCTCCAGGCCCCTTG
Organism: Cettia cetti; assembly: GCA_013401135.1. Taxonomy (NCBI): domain Eukaryota; kingdom Metazoa; phylum Chordata; class Aves; order Passeriformes; family Sylviidae; genus Cettia; species Cettia cetti. Next base: position 56,357 of record VZUI01082999.1, read on the forward strand.
CTGCCTGGCCACTGTTCAGCCACTCTGTCCCCAGCTAATAGCATTGCAGGGGGTTGTCATTACTTTCAGAGACAAACCTGAAACACAGACTAAGGGGGAAAAGGTAAAGGGCTGGGAGAGATACTTAAATCTTTAAATAGGAACACCATTGATCTCTGAAGGATTTCACAAACAGCAGATTCCATAAATGGGGCACTAGTAACCTCTGACCTCTTCCTAAAGAATTAAAATGCAATACCTCCTCCCTTCCTCAAAACTCTTCTGTACGTGCATGTATCTCAAACACCATTTGGCAAAACAGTTCCAGAGGGGATGTGTCAGAAAAACTGAGTAACACTCCTCACAAAAACTATAGTATTTTCAGAAAACTGATCTTTACAAGAATCTCTTCCACTTCTGCATGCATATGATGAAGGTGTAGCTGGGGATAGAACTGCAGTATGAAAAAGAAATTCTAGGGCTTTCACCGCGAAGTAGCATTTGTAGTTTTCCCAGATTCAGAAGGACAGAATACATCTCTGGCAGCACTCAATGACACAGGGAGAGGAACTTTGAGACAGATTATCAGAGAAGCAGAGGAGTATATGCTGTTTCTTTGGTGATAGATGCTGACAGCTGAGGGAATAGTGGCTTGCTGAGCTACATTAAAGAAAAAATTACAGTAAAGATCCACTCTCTCCTCTTAAGGGAATGCAGCTGATGTTATTTAACACTGAAAGGAGATCTATGCTGGCTTGAACGATATGGCAGAACACTACACAGAAACTACTTTAAAGTATCACTGTGCCCAGCACAGCCATTTTTGCCAGTCTGAAAATGTACACTGAATCACCAAGAACAAAAACTGCCGGGTTTTTTTGCTTACACTCTCTTCTTCTAGCACTTGCTATCAAAATCTTCATAGAGTCACAGAATATATTGAGTTGCAAGGGACCCCATCAGGATCCTTGAGTCCAACTCCTGGCCCTGCAGAGGACACCCCAAGAGTCACACCAGGTACCTGGGAGTGTTTCTTACATTGTGGCACCCAGAACAGCCCCCAACACTCGAGGTGAGGCTGCCCCAGTGCAGAGCAGAGCGGGACAATCCTCTCCCTTCCCTGGCTGTGCCTGATGCCCCCCAGGACAGGGCTGGCCCTCCTGGCTGCCAGGGCTCAGTGACTCACACTCAACTTGCCATGGACCAGCACCAGCACCACCAGCTCTCTTTCTGCAGTGCTGCTCTCCAGCCTCTCGTTCCCCAGTCTGTACATACATCAATGTTTTTCCTACTCCAGTCAACTAACAATCTTTTATTTCCCTTTTCTTTTTGTCTATCTTATTATTTTTACTACTTCTCCTATCCATCTCTATGTATTTACTTTGCTTCTCCACCTTTCCCTTCCAACTAGAAACTTTTCAGGCATCAGTTCATAATATTTTCACATTATTAAGAAGGAATAAATTAATTTGACCATTCTCTCTATTAACATGGCTTCAAATCACTTCATTCATTTTATTGAAACTGGGGTCAGAATAAACTATTATGAGCAACACTTGCATATTGACTGCATTTCAGCTCCAGTGCTGAGTATGAAATAAATATTTATATCTTATATTTTGCAATTTAATCAAAACATGTAATACAAAATAATTAATAAAATTAAAATTTTAAACTGCTGTTTTTGCATTACAGTGATAATTTGCAAATTTTAGAATTAAATTACTTTACAATCAAATAGCCTTCACCATTCCTTCAAAAAGCAACATTGCAAAATATAGGGAAAATGGCAGAGAATTTATCTTAATTCCAACTGAAAAGCAATGGTTATTAGAATATGAATATTCTAAAGAACTTCATCTATAAGAAAAAAGTTTCTTTGATAAGTAGTCACATATAATATTACTTGGAAAAGACTAATCAAATCACCTCAATTTTCTTGTTCATCAGTGATACATCCATCATCAATTACAATGCCTTATTTTGGCATTTTCCTCCCCTTTTATCCTTCATCTGCTGCCTGCTCAGTCAACTCAAACAATACTTTTAGAAATGGTTATGTAAATACATCTCTCTTTGCACCTAAGTATTTGCAGTTCTTTTCATTTAGAACTAAATCGATCACTCTAAATTATCCATACAACCACTGAAGTCAATGATGGGGTTGTACAAGCAAGTGACAACTGATGTGCTGGGAGGAATCAGAGAGGCAGCAAGGGCAGAAGACACAAGGGTTTTGGGCGACCTAAGAGGTGAAATGTTTGGATGTTGTCAGTGACTTTTCTACAGAGAAAGCAGCTATAAAGGCCACAAGGGTAAATGCAACTACTGGGATGGTACCAAGTGACACCTGAAGCAAAACCTTTCAGTAGATGTTGTCTTTAATAGCAGCTATAACATGCTCAGATTCAAATCATCTATATGCAACTCATCACTGCTAAAATAATACAACATGAGGCACCAACCATTATAAAGTGGAGCTATGAAAAAAAAATAGCATGTTTTTTAAAATAAGCTAGAATTACTAGGTAAGAAAATTACATCCTTACAGACAGCATAAAAACTACTAACAAAGATAATACTAATGAATACATTCTCTTGGGAAGGGCTTAGATATAGTGAAAGAAGACAGTATGACCAACAGCAAGCTAAAAGAGTTTACTAGAATTAAGAGGACATTAAAAAGCTGAATTTACAAGCTGGAGAAAAAAAAAAGGACCACAAAATCCAGTAGTTTGGAGGTAAAAATACAAGTAGACAGGCAAAAACAGTTTAAGTAGTAACTGGTGAAATTAATTCAAACCAAAGAACTTCTTGCAACCCACTAGAAGCACAAAATGCACCAGCCAGTTCACTGGGGCACAGTCATGCTAGGGCAAGAAATGGAGGTCTTACAGGCAGGAAGGCACTGTGAAGAACTAAAGGAACTTTTTGTATGGTATACTTCTTAGAAGAAACAGTAAGTCTTATTCCAGGATCCTGGTAAGCGAGCATGTGCATATTTGGGAGCATGGAGAAGCCTGGCAAAGGCTCTGTCTGAAACTAAATTAAGCATAGTAGAGGTAGTCATCCCCATAACCAAAATGAATTGCCAGGACTAAACTGGATCCACTGTAGAAAGCACAGGAGAACGAAACAAGTGAATTACTAGTCGTACATGACGTTCACTTTAGATTATTCTGGTATGTGAAGACATGGAAGTTACAAACCAATCATTAATGCAGATTTTGGGGAACTACATACAGGCCTGTAATCCTGTTGTCTGTACAAGCAAAAATAGAATATAATAACAGCTAGAATTAGTGAACACCTGCATAAACACAATCTGCTTCAGAAGAGTCAAATACTGTTAAAAGAAGTTCACATTTAAAACTTGGGTTTTCTGAAGCAGTCAACAAGCACAGGCATAAGGACAAACCAACTGATACAGGTCACAATGGGTGTAACTCAACAGGTTTTTTAACTAAATCCTCACCAGTGGTTTATTAGGAAGACGATGTTAGGTCCTCAGGTGGTTGCACAACAGCATGCAGAGATGGGAGACAGTGTAAAACTAAATGATAGATGTCACAACAGAGGGAGGTCACAAAGGACACTAATACCACACTCAAAAGCAAAAAAGCAAGCAGATCAGTTTACTTCTCAGTACTTCTTACGCTCACATGCAGGGATTTTGAGAGGAAATTGACACCAAGCATGGAAATATCACCTACAGTATTCACTATAGTTAAGCACAATCAAAAGTCAAATGCACTCAGACCCTGGATAGAGCTGCTCCATTTCAATTCAAATCAATCTCAGCAAGCTCTGTGAAGGAAAGGGCTCCACTCTTGAGATTGTAGTAGAAGAAATATTATCAGTACTTGGCTTCTGAATGCTCTGTGAGCTGTTAGAGCCAAATTCAGAGCATAGTTTTTAGTTAATGTGCATAAAATATTACATGGCAGCTCTGCCCAAATCTGCCAGTTTGACTTGTTTTCTCTTGACAAGAGATGGATAATAGCCTAATGCAGGAAGTCATCTCCTGTGTGAAGCTAATCATCAAGGGGAAAACAATTCAGGTATAAAAACACCCCATCCCTTCAACACATTTGAGGCTTCCTGAAGAGCACATTAATTAAGATCTAACAAATGAGATTTTCTGAATTTTAGAGAACAATACAAAGAGAATGATGACAGAGTAAACAAATTCTTTCTAGTCCTTTCGTGCACAATTTCTATTTGTGGACATGACAGAGTATAGTTTAAATAACAGGTGAAATACTCACTAAAATGTTTTAGGAAAAATATTTAACATTTCATTACAGAAACTTAAAGGCAAGTAGATCAGTTTTACATTTTATTCAAAAGGTATCATCTTTGAATATAAAAGGTTTTAAGTGACACCAGGGATAGAAATTAAGCCAAGTCATCTATACCATACAAAGTCTGCAGAGGGATTATTGTGTTCCCACTTTGACCATGCTTGGCAGATGAAGTAAGATAGGACCATGGCATAACAAAGTGTGTAACTAGTCACTTATTCTAACATGCATGAAGCCTGGGAACTATCTCTTTATTACAAATAAAATGGTGTTTTATGGGCAAAACGTAATTGTGACCATGTGGCATTGGGCACTTTTGCCCAAGGCACAACACAAACCTTATGACACTTGCTTTGTAATCTTCTTGTAATGTTGGAAATGTCACCTCTTTTTTTACAGTATACAATTAATTAAATCCAGAAAAGACCTTCAATTTTGTGTGCAGGACTTGATCTAAAATATTTGACTCAAATACGCAACCCAGTCCAGTGAAAGGTGTCCCTGCCCCCGCAGGGAGGCTGGAACACGATGATCTTTAAGGCCCCATCCAAGCCAGGGCCTTTTGTGTTTCTCTTTACCAATCTACTGGCTCAGAGCCCTGGATATAACCTTGATACACACGTGTTTCATGAAACACATACAAGATCAGCACCCACAAAGACTGCAGTGTCTAGAAGCCATCAGCCAGAGCCAGCCTTACACTAGCCAACATCAGCTAACAGCCTGCATGATTGCCACTTATTTTGGTAACTGCAGTGCCACAGTGCTGTAATAGCACATCAGGAAACTTCAGGCAAATCTTTGCAGGACCACAAATGCAGAACACAAAATCTGCACATTCTCCACCCACAAAACTAAGTCTATAGCACTTCATCAAAGCCAGACTGACATTTATGCTAGTAAGCAGCAACTGAGCAAATTTAGCAAGGGCTTGTCTATCCAGTCATTCTGAAATAAGTATTTTGGATTTGTGGAACTGTATTTTTTCTGAAACAGAATGACATTTCATTAAACAAATTTTAATATTTTCATTTTATTAGATTAATGAAGGAGAAGGCACTCATTCTGAACCAAGAATAATACACAGTTAGCTGTTATTCTGTAAGATTCCATTGCTCCTCTCCTTTACACTATTTTTTTGTTGTGATAAGCCTTAAGAATAGAGATTGTATTTACAAGCCACACAAAAAAACCAACGTGTATCAGCAGAAGAGTTCATAAAACTTTGAGAAAGATGAAATGCAAACTGTGCAACTAGGTAAGACATTACATGTGACAAAAAACTCCAAATGTGTAAAGTCCACACTGACGTTCAGATATACCCTTGGGCATGACAAGGCCTTTCATTAGCTATCTGTTCACAGGTCTTTTGCTCAAATAAAAAGCTTTTGTCTGCAGAAAAGTAGATTTTCCCAATACTCAACTTTTTTATTGTTTGTGAAATAGTTCCTTCCAAAACATATTCCACACTCATCTGAATATAATCTCTATGGTATAGATTTACAGACCAAACAGACCTATGGATTTATGTGGTATTAGTTTGATTTTTATTCCACAGCACAAGAAAAATGCACGCAATTGTGAAGGTTTACACTTTCGCTAGCACACAATGTGTTCACATCTTGCAGTACGTGGCATTTTTCTTCAAACCCCAGCTCCTAGAGCCAAGAATATTACAAGGGAATTTAAACCTCTACCCAAGTCTGCAGGCTTAATAACTGTAAAGGGAAAGCTTGTGAAAATGTGGATCGATAGTTCCATACAGATTCAGAAATTGGAAGGTATACCAATTTTCTTTCCAATTGCAGGATTTTTCTTGAAAATGGCTGCAAACAACAAGACTTCTGCAACAGGGGTTGGCAAACTCATTTACCAGCAGCAAATTGGAGACTCCCTGGTAAGGGAAGACATAACTCACCTAATCTTGTTAGAATTTAATTTCTCTTTACCAGCCCTTTGTTTACAGGCTGATCTCTCAGTAGAGAGAAAGAAGCAGGGGAATAAGAGAAAGAATCTACAATTTCATCCAGTGGCGTGCTACTTGGTATCAGGGATGTTCCACAGCAAAAGCTGAGGGGCACTTTGTTATCAGCATTTTTTGCAGTGGTTACTCCAGGCCAAGGATGCTGCTACTCAGCACTGCATTGCAGACCTTCTCAGACTTGGATTTCTTACATCTGAACCCTGTGCCAATGAACCAGAATGATGCCACACATGAGAAAATCCAACATCCCTATGGCAGGAAAGAAAAGGCTGGAGCAACAGCCTCAGTCAAGCCACAGAGGCAAGTATGTCTCCTACGACTCACAAAGTTTAATGAAAAGGCCTGTTACCAGTATTTTGGATCCAGGGTTGTCCACAGCTGGTTTGGAAAGGTGTAACAACAAAGGCACTGCAGAAGCAAAATACCAAAGTCTGGTACTGGGAGCTCTTAAGGACTGAAGACTGGGAATAAACAAAGAAAGGGACACAAGCCAGAAGACAACAGTGCAAGTAAGTGAGGCGGGACCATGTGTATGATTTAAATGGCCTTTTAATTAATTGCCTATTTTTTTTCCCATGGGATCACTACATTAACCACAGTACTGGACGGTCAAGGAAAAAATGAGGTGTGTTGTTTGCAGGATCCCTGATTCACCTGTTGCAGAAATAACATTTCTAGTTTCCAAGGAAGGAAGCAGGGAGGGAAGGTGCAGGACAGAAAACAATGTAGCTGTGGAGGAATTGCATTCTGTGCTGCCTTCTGGTACCAGTTCTTGCCTCAAGTTGAACTAATACCTGAGACCACACTGTCTAGGTAATGCCACTGTATTGTCTGTTTTTCATATGGTTGATACAAAATGTAAACACAAAAGGCAGCTGCAATAGAAACTTTACCTTAAAGTACAAAACAAGCATTTTATTTTTCAGTTAATCACTTTCCTATGCACCTAAGAGCTCAAAACATAGATAATTGCGCTACTTCCAGAGATGCACCTTGAAAAGACCACCAAACAAACTGGTTTTTGGTAATTCCTAACCAGAGGAGTTGGATTCCCTTGCATACAAAAAGGTTTTATTCAACCAACACCTGAGTATTTTAGCACTGGCATGATCTGAGCATGTATAATGCAGAACAGGAGCAGGGTATTATGTACAACCAAAAATTCAACTTCAAAACAAAAATCCAATCTCCTATTGCTAATAGCTACCATGTCAGCTGGATGCAGATCACTTTGGAAAGCTATGATTAGTCATGTGGGAAATGTCTTGTAGAAAAGAGTTCTTATCTGAATTGCTGAAACCAATGCTTTCTTATCAGCTCAGATGCTTCAGCATTTTTAAAATGGAGGCAACATCAATTTCTTCCTTAAACACCATCCAAGTGTTCACAACAGCTTTGGAAGGAAATGAGCAGACTAAGAGCTTCTACTCAACCTGCAACCATTAAATGTACAATTTTAAATCTGTCTCTCACCACTGATTTAGGTAAGCAGTGACTGCTGTAATAACTCAGAATCCAGCAATCTTGACAAAGTAATAGAACTTTAATTTCCAGCAGCAGAGAAACCTGGTGATTTAAAATAGTCAAAAAACATTTTTTGAGAATTTCTCATAACTAAGTCCTGAAAAAGACAACTCCAGAGGAAAATATTTGAGGCAAAATATCAGGGGCTCTAAAGCCTACATACCTTTACATACATAGACACGTAAATAGCTGCCTTGGCTTCTTAACAGTGTGAAATTCAGTACCACCTAACACCAACACCATAGACTCGTCTTCTAGAAGTCATTACTTCTATAGATAACGTAAAGACCAAGGAGACCAGCAGAACTCACAGGCAGGATGCAAGGGAATTTCAGACCCTCAGCAATACTCAGGTGCTGTGTCTAAGCTCTGTTCTGACACAGCAAATACTTTGTGAAGCAACGTGAACAAAAGTGATGCTCCATGTACACGTTGCCTTACATACAATACCACATCCTAACAATTGTGCAAATTTTCAGTCTCGTAATAAAAAAAACCAACATCAAAGCAAGACTAATTGCCATGAAAAATCCCTATTATATTTCAGTTCAAGCACTACTTTCTAAAAAGTAAATAAATAAGACAGTTTTTGAAAAAAACAGGTTCTGTGAAATTTACCCTTGTGTAATAACCATTTGCTTACACAGTACCACATAGCTCTGCACTATATAGCTCATTATTTGTGCCCTCATATACACTCAATAGGCACATAAGTCTGTACTTGCACAAAAATCAATCATTACCTAGCTCAATGAAATCAAATTTTGAGATATTGCTGATTTTCTTTTGGTCATCAAAACCCCAAAAAATATCATGATCCTTGGTATATAGGAATGCTTTAGCTGAGATATAAAATTGCTCTTGGTTTTGCACACTCCTTCATTTTTCCATCCAGAAACTAATGTCAAGAGTAGCCACGCAGAATATATTCCCTCTTCAGACAACAGCTCAAAAGCTTCAGTAATGTGAACACTTCTATAATGACCATAACCTACCTAAACTGTGACTTTGGAGGGGAAGAAGGAAGCTCAGTTTTCATTCCTATTTGTCTTGACCTCTATCCCAAATAAACAGATGAAGCAATGGTTATCAGCACTAGATGTAACTGTTTAAGAATCATGGAATCCTGTCCAGTAGGAATCAGACTCTGGCTGCCAATACTTTTCAAAAAGGCTACAGGCAGCACCCAGAATGCAATAAATCTTTTTTATTTCCAATCTTACCTGGTTTTAGACCAGCAAGATACTGTCAGTGTTTTCCACCTCTTTTACCCATTCTATAAAACACAATTTCACAGCACATGTGGTGTTTGAGAAATCCAGAACCCCAGATACTAATATGCATGGGACACAGAAAAATCCCCATGGGGGGAAATAGTAAACTGCATACAGTTGCATCCCAAAGTACGGGGAAAAAAATACCACCATCTGCTAAGACAGAAAAAAATAATTACCCACTCAGTACTGAAACTCAATTTCTTCACCCACACAGCTACGTGTTCCCTTATCACTAGACTAGAGCTGGACAACTCAGAAGATCAAGGAATGTGCCGACTGAAAAAGGGTTTGTTGGTACAGCTGTACTGCAGAGTAAGCGCGGTGCTGGGAATCTCGGGCCAATCCGCAGAGTCTGCATTCCTGGCCCTGAGAGCTGCATTGAAACTGTGGCCTTACACTGTCCTAAGTTTGAGGCTTGAATGCTCAGAAGATCTGCAAAAAATAATTACTAAAAGCATCAAAGAATGCAAAAAGCAACTCCTAAAATGGACAAATTCTCAGGTAGTGTAAATCACCAAAGATCAACTGGAAGCAGCTACACCAGGGGAGACTTCCATTTACAAGCTCACTTAACTTGCAGCACAGCTTAAAATGATCAAACCCCAAGAGATCTTGCACTAATACAGAACCTGAAAGCTTTGCTTTACAAATTAAATACTTAACAGTTCTATAGCACGCTTACTACAAAGCATAGTAAACCTTCCACAGCCTGTTCATATGTGATGGTAGAAAAAATATATCTGGTAGACATGATTTTAAAAAAGGTAATTAATATCAATGACAAAGCATCTTAAAAGGAGTTTCAAAAACCAGTGCACTTACCAACAATCAACCAACCATATTTTCAAAGTATCCACACACAGGAGCTTTAAATGCAATATGCTTTCCAAGCTTTGGGCATAGATTTTCTAACTAATTCAGAGGCTGCAATAATACATTAACACATTCTGCTATCTCAATATTAATTTTAAAAGCTTTCCAATTTTTTTTTTAATTTTTTTTTTACTTTGAAGTGGTAAACGTTCAAGAAAACATCCGCAAGGGTTTATTTCTTGCCCTGCTGACAGAAAACGTAACTCTGCATTTGGCCCTAGATCAACAGTGATGGGGGCTCAATCACTCAGTAATGCACTGCTGTACACCACCTCATTTAATTATAACACAGGGCACTATTAATACCTAAATATACTTCTACTTGAACAGCAAAGTCTTAAAAAAAAAAAATTCATGAAATATGAGCAATATGTTTAATCTTAAAATGTAGGGAGAATTTCATCAGTTACAACACTGCTAAATTAAATAAAGCCCTTGTTCAATTGCCTGCCCTCAGTTCATAAAATCAATTGCTTTCAAAACCTGGAAGATGCATCAACTTTCAATCAGTGATAAATGTAAATGATAAAAAAAAACAGCTGGGTTTTCTGTCACATAGTATGTATGGTAGACATCACAATTGAGAAACATTTTAAAATGTGTATAAAACCCAGGAATTTTTGTGGAGCTGCATTTTTTATATTCAGTAACAAAATACCTTTTAATCGAAGGTAAGTGTAAACTGGCCTATCTTTACTAATTTCAGTGGAACTGGGCTGTTCCACAACAGGTCCAGGATGGGCAGCAGCTTACACTACGCTCCAACACATTCCATCAAAAATATAAAAAAAAATACAGAAGAAAACACTCCCATACTTTTCTCTCCAAAAATGAGATGTAGTGTTACAGGTGAAAGACTTTAACAGTTGCATATTAAAAACATTCTGGAACACAGTTAAAAAATACCATACAATTCAACCAACAAATCAAACCAAAAAAACCCACCCAACATTTGAAAATCAACAGTCTAGACAGACTATCATCTCGAAGTACAAAACATGAAAAATCATAGGATCTACTTCTCACTCCGTATGTTCTTCCCTCCTCCAGTTTCAGCTAATTCTTAATTTAACTCATTCAAACATCTCTGCCAGAGAAAGTCAAAACAATAATGTCAAAATTAAGAAAATGCAGAAGGCGTTAAACATAGCAATACAGTGCCAGTCTACGTGGCAGTGTATTAGGAGCTAAGCTGAATACCGAGCACCTCACCCAGACAACGTTCAAATACAAATAATAACTTTCTTCCCTCAGTTATTTTATCCATCTGCAACAGTACATTTTGTTTTTCTTACAAAAGGTCTTAAAGTTTCTTTTACATGTAAGAACCAGGATCTGACATTCAAAAGACACATACAAAACCCACGTCTGCCGATTGAATCTGTCAAAACTGCCAGTGTCAAGTACAACAGCATTTAATGTTATGGTGAAAAGGCATCACAGGTTCCCCCCTCCACATACATTCTCTTGGTTTATACATCTGTGCTTACCGGTATGCTTAATTTGGCCTTTCTTAAGTAATTGAAATATAAAGCAGGTATTACCTTACGCCCATCACTTGCATGGCAGTTCACATTTAAAGGAGTCAATAAAGCCATCAGCTTTTCTTCATTACCACTCCTGTAAATGAGGAGAAGATTATGGAAAGGGTGGAAAAAAGGGCAGAGCTCTCTGATATCCATCTCCTTAGCAAGTCTTTTGCAAAGTATCGTATATTGAAATTTGTACTGTGGCAGCAAGAACATTGGATGGCTAAAGAATCTTCTGAACATTTCAAAACCAAGGGTAAATACTGAAAAGAATTTGCAGTTAAATGTGTTGCAAAAGATCATACAAAAACACCTCAATTTCTCCTTAACCTCATATTTCCTTTTTCTAATTTTACAGAAAGCCATTTGTCAAAATAAATGTTCTGAATTTAACGTATTTTCATAGCATATGGTTCAAACAACTATATACCAATACCCAAAAAAATTTTAGAAGGGTTAACAGTCTATATAAAATGGTCATGTGCAGTCAGAAGGAATGAAAAGCACCTTTGCAATATACAATTGAACTTTACACCTTTTGTATAGGCTTCCTTGTGCTCTGCTCTGATAAAACCTATTTTCAAAATACATCCTACGGCAGCAGTAAAAACCCAAAGAAAAGAAAGATTCCAATATTTAAATTGTCCCTAAAAAGAACAGTCACAAAACAATAAAGAGGATTTAAGCAGCTTAAAGCAAAAACTCAATATTAACCTTATAACCACCATAGTGGGGGATTTCAATTACATAAACAGGCTTTTACATTTGTACCAGACTAAAGTCTGAAGAGATTTATGCTAATTAAGTGGTTTGCTTGCAGCATTTCATGGAAAGGCAATGACAAAACAGTACTATTTTAAAAACCCTTTTCCTCGCCTGCTTCCACCCCCAAAATATGTTTTATATTCTAAGCAGCACTCACCTAGCAGCTTCCAGGAGTTCGTCCTTCTTGTATTCACCTAAATGATTGCAAAATATCATGCTGTTAGCATTTGGCAGAAGACAGATTAAGAAATGCAGTAGGAAGCAAATACAGAATTAAAACAGAGAAGAGGAGAAAAAAGCCCACACCCCGCTGGGTGATGGAGCTGTGACGTTAGCCAGCTTGTGGAGGCAGCATCACCAGTACCTTGGAGACGGGCAGCAAATTGACGCATCTTCTTGTCCAATCCTCAGATGGAAAGGCTTTCTTCGGACAACCAATGACTGCGAAATCTTGTGTCCAGAAACACAGTCCCGCTGATAACAGCATGTCAGCTGAAGACAATGTCCCCACCCCCTGCCCTATTCAGTATGTCACATTATACTTGGGAAGCATAATAAATTCCAAGACAAAGCAAGGCAGTGCGGCTTTTGAAAAGGTACAAATTACCAGTCTCCAAAGCTCTCACCTGCCTATTTGAATGGTAATATTACACTTCACTAAGTTCTTTAGAAGAGCAGGGATTATTAAAAAAAAAAATCCAGGTATTATATCATCAGCCACTTTCCAACAAAATACACGTTTGAAATAAAAAACGCAGACAAAAGAGGATGAAGTCTGCAATAGATTTTGCTTCGAGACTCTGAGATTAGAGATAACCATGAGTAATGTTAAAGCAACATTTACATCTGAAGTCCAGAGTTAAAATAGACAACTCACGAGGGTTGCTGCAGCACAGGATTAAAACTGCACGTTAGCATTTTAAAAAGAGCATAGAACAAGATAACCTATGGAAGTAAGACAGTATTCTACAAAGCTGAATCATGATGAAATTGTGCAATACAAATGGAATGGAATTTCAATTCAGAAATTAGAAAAATAGCTTTTTAGCAGCTTTATGCAGTCATAAAACAGAGTGTATCCTAGACCCAAAAGGCAGAAGGTTTGAAAAACATACTGTATACCATCTGCCAGAAAATTAAAGCCTCTAACCACAATGCTATAAGAAAAATAGGAAGAAGAAGCTGTCATGAAAGAAGAGAAAAAACCCTTTGTGCTGCTTCCTGTGTGTAATTGTAATAAGCCTCCAGTGAAACTCTCATCACAGGTAAGGAAAGACACCGGGCCATGGAAAATGCCAGATCAGACAGCAGGTAAGATGGAAGGTTCATCTGAAAACAACCCCTAACAAACAGCTGTAAGGTGCAGGAGGAGGGTGGGAGTCCCCATCCATCACTAAGGGCTTGGTCCTCCCCTCACAAAGGCTCCTCCAGTTAACAGCAGAGGGTGACAGGAACCACAATAAAACCAGCCCTCTCCTTAAGGAGTCCCCTTTATTTCAGCATCCTGCCTTCACACAAGGATAAGGAGGAGGGTGAGTATATGCAGCCATGCACTTCCTGCCCATTCCCTTGGATGAAGACAGGGAATTTTCAAAAGGAATATCTACATCTCATCATACTGGCAATTTTTCACTGGTGCGTTTAATTGCTTTCTGAATGATATTCAGCTTTGGGAATTCACAACAACCTGCAGCAAGGAGTTCCGTCATACCACTCACACGATGAGTCTCCTAACAGAGCTGTTCTGTGTTGCTGAAACCCAGCAATGGAGCAGATAAGTTCAAAGCAAAGGTGAAATGGGTTATTTCAAATATAGGCCAGGAAGGTTAATCTAGCTTTTGAAAGAATTTATGTCTATGTTAAGGAAAGCTTCATCATGAGACAAATCAAATGACACAAAAATACGACTGCCTTTTACTTGTTACCACTCTCCACCTTCATCAGAAGGGGGCCTTTCCACCACAGGCAACAGCCTTTTCTGAGCCATTGTACACATTCTTCTTTTTTTTATTTTAATGAAGATAAAATACTAGGCACAGTTGTGAGTGTTTCAAATCAATGGCAAGTGAAAAGCTCTGGCCAGCATGTGAGGAAGGAAAAAAAGACTCTTTATTACTATTGCATTGTTTGTGCAACAGTCTCAAACAGCTGGATTTCCTGGAGTAGAGTTACTGGCCTGAATTGTATCAACACTTTAGTGACCTAACCAGATTGAAATACCTCTTTGCACATTCTGGTTTGGCAATGCATCTAGCAGTCCTAACAAGGCTTTTGAACATACTAGGTTAGAGAAGTGTAGTAACATTTTTCCTTTTTAAAGGAAAGTGGGTATTTTATCACACAAAAGCTGTTTCCTTTAATACTTATATTATCAGAAGCATTACTGTCCAATGAAAAAGGAAAGCTGTGGCTCTTGATTCAGAAATGTCCACCTTCTATGCCTAATTAGATCAGTTAGTTTTACTAAGCAGTACTTTTCAAAAAAAAAAAAAAAGGTATTTACAGACAAGGTAGGAATTCATACACGCAATTCTTGAAATTCATCGTAGGTCTCCCATACTGATTAGGATTAGGAAAATACTATCTTGTAATTGGCTAACTTGATTACTCTCAAGGAGCCACTGTATTCTGCAAATCAAAACCTAAAATCATACAAGCACCTACAACACAGCACCAGGTTTGCTAAAAAAATAAAGGTCACGTGAGCTCCACAGGCCCTGTGGGATGAACAGAAACCCCTTGGCCGCTCGAGCAACCAGCTAGTGGGATAGCACAAAGCCCAGCGGGGTCTGGCTGATGGCATTTGGGAGAAGCGGGTGGCACCGGCCGCAGGACCGACTGCTGCTGGCACAGGCTGGGCTCCCACCAGAGGGCTCTGCCAACACAGCTAACGCCGCTTGGCAAAGCAGCTTATCAAAGGCCAGCCCGCAGCAACTGGCCACAGCTACCTAATCAAATATTCATTTGCAAGCATTTGAAAACAAACCATGTGGGCAAGGCAGAGATGAATTTCAAGTTCTAAGCAGAAGTACAGGAATACAGACCATCAATCTCACATAATACTTCTGTTCAAAGAATGTCAAACTGACTTTAACTAAGCTAGTAACACCTCTTAAAGAGCTCCTTTGGGCAAGTTAGAATGTATAGATTTACAAAAGGGCATCTGCATGCCAGGTAGCCCAGGGACAGCTGGCCTGGGAGTTTCTTAAGGCAAAGACAAGGTGTGAAATGGGGAGGAGAGAACACCATAGCAAAGCTTGTGCATGCTCCTATATCATCAGACAAAAGCTGGTAGGTAAGCAGAAACCGCTTGGTATTCACTGCATCTGATCAAGTTCATTGTCTACAGCTTGCTCAGCATTCTTTAAATGAAGTTCTCCACTTGATCCCAGCTCCAGATCACACCACTGCTGCTCCATGTATGTTGGAGCTAGAAAGTCATCACTGTTAACCACAGATAATCAGCACCTCAGATCACAGCTACCATCAGGCTACTAACTAGCTCTATTTCTGTTCCCCTCCCAGGAGAAAACCAGTTACTTCCAAGACTTCTGATGAGCTGATGCTACTCTGCCACTGCTGTGTCTGGCCCTGCATTCTGCGGTAGCTGATTAGCAGCAAATGCTTATTAACTATTAGACACCAGCGGCTGCTTGCACCTGGCGGTTGAGCAGATCAGTAGCTGGAATCTGGGAAAAAAATAACATAATGCATCCATCTTTATGGACAAACAATCTTATTTCACTCTCTCCTAAAAGTCTTGAAATTTCAACTGAATACTGAAAGGTGAAAAACCTATCTGAATGTATGGCATAAATCAACAGTGCTTTTTCAACGCATCTGCACTCAAAACCAAGGCGAATTCCTTTTCTATCCCTCCATACACATTTGCTAATACAGAAACCAGTCAGACCTAAAATGTCAAGCTGAACAAAGCAGGGCTTTCTTTACCATAATATCACGTCAGCTTTCCACAATGAAGACAATTTCCTAAAAAATAACGTCACACAATTTAAACTAAGCCATTATTATCCAAGGGCAACATATAATGGGAACAAAATGGATTAACATATTCTCAACCAAACTGAAAAACTAAAGAGGTTTTTCCATATGAAGCTGTACATCGTATGAAATCACAATTATAAATTTAAAGCACCAGAATACTTTAAAACACTGAAAATTTTTATGCTAGGCAAGGGTACCCTGCTTCTGACATGTGACAAAAAAACATGAGCCTGTTAAATGTGCAACCGTGGCCACAGGTTAGGGAGAGAAAATTCCTGAGTATCACAGAATGAAAGAATGTTTGAGATTGAAGGGACCTCTAGAGGTGTCTCATCCAACCCTTCTACTCAAGCAGTAGAGCACCCTGCTCAGGATTGTGTCCAGTTGGCTTTTATATCTCCCCAAGGATGGAGAGTTCTCTGGGCAACCTGTGCCAGTGCTTGGTCCCACTGAGCTCAACACCTTAAGTTTCACAGTAAACTCAGGTAATCTCCTCAGGACCTCCTGCTCTCTCTAGGCAGCTCAGGTCTAGCAGCACTGAAAGTCAGGAGTGAAATCTTGGCCATTAGAAAACATGGCAGCTCTACATTTGCCTTTTGACCATGTGCAGACCTAACATTTGTTATTGGTTGCCTGCCCTGAAAACCTGCACTTCCCTTCCTCAAAATATGCATCCCATGAGAAGATTGACAAGGTCTTTGTGAACAGTCCAGCAGATTTATTTTTTTCCCCAAACAAGTATTCATGATGATCCAGCAACACAGAGGACATGGGCTCTCCCGCAGAGTAGCAGAGACAGCAGATTTCAAAATCTCCTATCATTCCTCCTTTAGAAGTGTTCCTGGTGCCTTTCCAACCATATACTCTGATAGCACAGGAATGCATGGGGCTGTTGGGAAAACAACAGAGTCCTGATGCATTTGGGAGGGTTGAGAACTTGTTTTTTCCATCAGATTTGTTACTTCATCCAGCTCAATCCATGGCCGAGGACTCAAACAGGTCCCCGAGAATGAAGATCCTGAACAAGGATTGTGCTGCAACAAGAGGTTGGGGAATGGAAACTCTACATTTGGACTGCCAGTGCTACAAAGAAAGCAATCCAGAGTTTAGCAAAGAAATACACTCCATAGAATTAAATTAAAATACACCTTTTCCCTGACACTCCAGGACTGTACAGATCTATGAGTGATCAATGATACACATCCACATACACCATCCTTTTTAATCCTCTGAGGCTTCGGAGTAATAATTAAGTATGTAAACAATTATTCAAATTATAATCAGAGCACAAGGCTTTTTGTACTTCTGACAGACTACTAGGGTTATTGGGAGTGGATGAGTTTTTTGGGCTTGTGAGTTTTTTAAAATTTAAAATTTTTTTTAGCAAACTCAAATTTTACTTTCAACATGGCTGCTTTTGGAAGAGTCCAATCATACCATTAAAATACTAATCAATTTCTTCTTCCCCATTTAACTTTTATTATATGTAAAGCAGCAGGTGAAATTAAAATATGGAATTAAATCAGAGCACAAAGGTTTTTAGCCATCCAAACAGCACAAGGTTGTGGGAATAACTGCCCAAAAAAGAGTCAACAAAAAACCAAAGATATGTTGAAATAATATGGTTTGGGAAAATGCATTTATATCTAAGTACTCTGAGAAATACAGGAGAATAAAGAGAAGCAAAAAATAACAATTTCAGGTTTTATTAATGATTATACTTCCCACTTGTTTAGGATTAATTTCTTTATGCCTCTTGCACTTCTCCACTCAGCAGTCTCTCACAAGTAAATAGGCTGATTTTATAAGCTATATAATAGGCTCAACCAGGAACACAGCAAGATCCTAATTTTAAACTCTTATCACAGATGAAAAACACCAAAGCAACACTAGTATGTCCAAGTGACAGAAAAGCAACTTAGAATATAATGCCTTCAAGAAGAAGTTCCAGCAAGGAGCAATGTTACCAAGGAGGAAAGGTTTGGCACCTTAACTCCGTCTCTTCCATGAGATGAGGCACTATGCATGTGGACTCAAATAAGAGATTTGTAACTGAAATTTAAAAACTGAAAATGACTTAGCTAACAGTGAAGTCTTTCAGGATATCCTTTAAGAGGGGGTGTGGGAGTTAAAGAAATAAGCAAACATCATTCAGTTTTAGCCACAACTCTACCAAACCACTGAGCTAGCAACATCCTACCTGGATGGAACATGTTTCAGTTAAGTAGACAGAGCTCAAATGCAGAGCGTTCCTGATTTACTGCTCTAGAGAAAAAAGCCTCTTCTAAGGCCTGGCAGAAAGCAGTATGTCAAAAAATCTGCAGCTTTATATAGTGCAGATTGGCAAAACCTCTGCCAGGGCATAACTGATAGAAGATATTCTTGTCTATGAAGCTATCAGTTCAAAGCACATCTATTGCATAAGCATATACAAGATACTGCAGTTACCAAATGCTTCTTCATATCAAGGCATAAATTACACACATTGCACATTAGGGGCCTGGGCACTAAGAAGAATTAGGTGGTGTATCAAAATGGGTCTTCAGTGCACGTGCAGTTCTAGCACCATTAAGTTCACATTTGACACATAATTCTGTTTCTCAGAATGCCTTTTTTCAGTGGTGCTGATCTATTTGTTAAAACAATGCTACCAGATTTCCTATATAGTAGCAGAACAATGAAAAGAAGTCCCTTTGTCAGAGAATTTCAAGCGTCTTAACTCCTAAGTCATTAGATACAAAGATGAAGCCAAACCCAAAAAAACCCTCTAACCACTCATTATGTGATAATCCATATAAAACATTCTACTTTCAACAATGCTACCACATGCTACAATATAGTTTCTTCTGAAATAATAAATCTGACTAGCATTCTAGAATCTATTCTCTATAGTGGACTTGTACAAGTAGTTTCAGTGCATGCTACTCATATAAACACCACACACATCCATTTTTTATTCTTAGTGTGAAAAAATTAGTATTTTCTCTACAATTGTACTATTTTAAGATGCTGTACTTATCTTGAAGACACCACCATTCTCATCTGTCATGCTTTCAGACTGAGATTGAAAAAGTTAAAAAGATTGCAGAATATCACATCAAGTGACTGGGAAGAAATCCCAAACTTTCAGCAATTCAAAGCACATTGGTGTGAAAGAAAAATTGAAGGGGTTGAGGCTCATCTTTTCACCAAAGTTCAATACTCATGACATCTTTTGTGAAATTACATATGAAAAAGAAATCTGACAGGTTTTTTTCCAGACCCTTCCCCATTACCCACCCCTTCATGCCCACAGCAAAAGCAACATTCCCATGGCACTCCCCTTCATTGCTTTTATTAATTCCCACTATCAGCAAAAACAATCATCCACTGTAACTCCCACTGCTTTGGCCATGCTCAATACTAACAAACTGTTCCATTTTCATCCACAATTACTTTCTCATTTCTGTAACATGTCTGCATATGCATTTTTCTCTCCAGGATTTCTAGGAAAACTTTCTGGAGAAAGACAAAGGAATAAGAAACTCTCTTTGTCAAAGACTTGAGTACAGTAGAGGTGGATAGATTGCCAAGCTGCTCTCATATTACCGCATCTTTTCAAAAAGCCTGCTCCCTACCCTCTCTTTCCAAACAATATCCACAAACAAGTAAATCACTCAATTCCCCAGAATATGCTCTGAAGAGAAACCATATAAATACCTGTTATAACTGGCATAAGGCATGGAAGTAAACTAGCAAGAAAAATATAAAATGTAACCCTCAGGAAAGCCATAAAGGCAAGCTGTATAAAGGCAAGCACCAAAATTATGCTTCATCATCTCCTCTTTCTCTGAAAAGAACTCCAGAGTAAATACAGGCAAACTAAATTTTGCAGTCTCTCCAATTTTCCCATTGTAGATAAAATGTCAACAAGCTGGGGACAGTGTGTCTAAAAATCCATAGCTGGATTTAAAACTGAAACATTTATTTTAACCAAAAAATCTATATTCTCTTAGCTACAGCAAACTGACAGATTTTGTACTAACAAATTGTACAGATTTAAAGAAGTGGGGGTTTTTAATGTTTGCTACAAAATGAACAGGAGACAAAGTGTACATATGTGCCAATTTTTTTTTTTTTTTTTTTTTACTGAACAGTACAATCCTTCCTCTGTACATCTGAAGCTGCCCTGTGTATCTAAACTTACTCTACAAGCTTGAGAAAATACAGGCTGCCACCTCATAAAAAATGCACATGTGTTGCCATGCTTGCCCTGCAGCACACATCCTGGAAGGAACTCAAATCCAGTTAAATCACTCCTCCAGCTCCTAGACAAAAATACAAAACATTTCCTTTGCCTGCTGGGCCCTAGAGTAGTGAGCAGAAGGGAGGAACTCCTTTATATCTGGAGGAAATGGGGCAAACCTGTCAAACACATAGCAATGAAAGAGCCAACATATATTTATGCAACACTTAAGCAAAGTACAGCAAGTAAGTCCTTAATAAAAGAATAACAAAACAGAGGTAATAGATTTTGTTATAATGAACCATTTTGTCATGCCAAACACAAAACTGATCAGTCAACAGCTCAGTTTAAACATTTTGAAAAACGTGCATTTCTGCACAACAAAAAGACAGTAACAGAATAACTCCCCAAAAATAATCCATTTGCCTTCCTGCTGTGGGCAAATTTTCTCTCCTCATGGATTTTTATTTGCTAGCTAAGAGTCAAAAGACAATTGTTAAATAAGGGAAAGTTTGGTAAGAAAGAAAAGAGAATCAGGGGAAGAAAGGAGATGATGCCCTGATTGGAAACAGGATATGTGGGTTGATATAGAAGACCAGTGCTGGTATTCAAGAGTAAAGAGCAGCTGCTTAACTTGGAACATTCTTCCCCTTCCCTTATTGACTGTTGCACAATGCTGTCCCGAGGGAGACGCAGTGATCACCACAGAGTCAAAGCGGGAAAAGAGGAAGTTTAATTTTTTCTACAGCTTATATAGTTTTCTAAAAAGGAGACCAGATTGGAAGACTGAGGTTCAACCTCTTCAACTCCACTGGTCTTAGAAAGTGTCCATCA